>JAAGEH010000452.1:8237328-8371871 GCA_011751065.1 Lasiurus cinereus | reverse complement strand
TGTGTGTGTATATATATATATATATATATATATATATATATATGGAGAGAGAGAGAGAGAGAGAGAGAGAGAGAGACTATTTTGATCAAGTAAGTTTATAACCTGATGGGTATATACCCAGAATCATAGAATTTAATCAAATTTGATTGACTATGAAATGTATCATATGTACCTGTCTCATGATTTGGTCCTTAGATTTTAAAAAATTCTAGGCAAAAAAGGTGAATACATTTTTGACCACATAATTTCATGCCAAGAAAGCCATTCCAAATAAATAATCCAAAAGTCAGAAAAACTTTATGTAAAATATTATTATTATATAATTATTCATGATATTTAAAGAAAAGGACAATAAGAAAATGGTCCAAATATCAATTTCTGGTTAAGTAAAATAACATATATACTTTTGGGATTTTTTTAGTCTATTAAGGATGCTAGGGATCATGTTATAACATTAGTAATTAAATATTATATGATTTAAGAAATTAAGAATACCTAAAAGTTAATGTATAATGTAATGACAAGCTTAAAATAAACTGAACAGAACAGACATGCAAAGAAAAAATGCATATTTACTAGGGAAAATGGCTAAAATGCCACATGCTACAGTAAAATCATAAGTAAGGTAGTTCCTTTTTTATAAATTTAATAAATCTTTATTGTTCAGATTATTAAAATCATTCCTCTTTTTTCCCCCCTCATAGTTCCCCTCCACCTGGCTCCCTCCTCTTCATCTGCTCTTACTTCCCCACCCTCCATTGTCCTCATCCATTGGTGTACGATTTTTGTCAAGTCTCTCCCTGCACCCCCCTCACTCCTTTCTCCCTGAGAATTGTCAGTCCACTCCCTTTCTATGCCCGTGATTATATTATATTCACCAGTTTATTCTGTTCATTAGATTTTTAATTCACTTGATTTTTAGATTCACTTGTTGGTAGATATGTATTTGTGGTTTATAATTTTTATCTTTACCTTTTTCTTCTTCTTACTCTTCTTAAATAGTACCTTTCAGCATTTCATATAATACTGGTTTAATATTGATGAACTCTTTAGTTTTTCTTATCTGTGAAGCTTTTTATCTGACCTTCAATTCTGAATGATAGCTTTGCTGGATAGAGTAATCTTGGTTGTGTATTCTTGCTATTCATCACTTTGAATATTTCTTGCCACTCCCGTCTGGCCTGCATAGTTTCTGCTGAGAAATCAGCTGACAATCTTATGGGTGCTCCCTTGTAGGTAATTAACTGTTTTCTCTTGCTGCTTTCAATATTCTCTCTTTGTCTTTTGCTCTTGGTATTTTAATTATGATGTGTCTTGGTGTGGTCCTCTTTGGATTCCTTTTGCTTGGGGTTCTGCATGCTTCCTGGACTTGTAAATCTATTTCTTTCACCAGGTGGGGGAAGTTTTCAGTCATTATTTCTTCAAATAGGTTTTCAGTATATTGCTCTCTCTCTTCTTCTGGCACTCCCATAATTCTGATGTTGATACACTTGAAGTTGTTCCAGAGGCTCCTTACACTATCTTCAAGTTTTTGGATTCTTTTTTCTTTTTGCTTTACCAATGGAGCGTTTTCTGCTTCTTTGTATTTCAAGTCTTTAACTTAATTCTTGTGTTCCTCTAGTCTGCTGTTAGGTCTCTATGTTTTTATTTCAGTCAGTGTATGTTTAATTTCTAGTTGGTCCTTTTTCATTTCCTCTTGGGTCTTTCTAAATTTACCCATCTTTTCTAGGAAACTCTTGAAAAACCTTATAACCATGGTTTTTCACTCTATATCCAGTCGTTTGTTTTCTTCCATTTCTTTTGCTTGTGATCTGTTCCTTTGTCTTTGCATTTTTGCGGCTTCCCTGAATTGATAGAATAGCTTTGTGTGCTAGGTGTCCTATATGGCTCATAGCTCCGTCTCCCCAGTTACCTGAGGTGAACTCTCTTGGTGCACCCCTTTGTGGACTGTGTGTACAGCCTTGTTGTAGTTATGTTTTGATTGTTGTTGGTATCACTGGGGGGAATTGACCTCCAAGCCAATTGGTTGTGAGGATCAGCTGTGTGCTGATGACTTATGTGCTGGAGTCAGCCTTATGAGATAAGACTTGCAAAATTGCAAAAACCTCTGTGTTCAGCTTGGATGGGGCGGAGTCTCAGGGATGAGCAGACAGCCTTGGCTTCCCATCAGCCCTGTCCTATGCAGCTCCTGGGTCTCAGTGTCCCTCGGCAATCGCTGAAGCCCTCTCTGTGCACACACGTGTGCGCGCCTCCAGAACTCTGTCTTTCTGGCTTCCCTGAATGTATGAGTCTGTGTCCCCAGAGTCTCACCTGAAACTGGGGTTCAGTGCAGTCAGAACTGGATTTCAGTGCAGTTGGGAGTTTCTGTCTCCCTCCTGCTAGAGGAAGCCGGTAGCACAATCAGCAGTCAGTGCTCTGTGTGAGCACTCACATGTCCCTCCAGACCTCTGCCTTTTCAAGGCTCCCCTAAGTTTCTGTGCACTCCTCCCTTTTCACGACCATCCGGACTCCCCCCAAATGAGTCTTGCCCAGAACTGGGGTTCAGTGCAGTCAGATCTGGGGTTCAGTGCAGTTGAGAATTTCAGTCTCCTTCCTGCTAGAGGAAACCAGCCAGGCCAACTGCCACCTGTCCTCTGCAGGCACGTGTCTCCAACTTCAGCTTTCTGCAGCTCCTCTGAGTCTCCATGAGCCCCTCTCTTTCCTCCTAGTTGTAGAATTTCCACTCAGCCAGCTTTCCTGTGGTTCTGGATGGTTCCTGTTCTTTCTTTTAGTTGTAGTTTTGAAATTGTTGTGTGAGGCAGCAGTTTAGGTGTTCACCCATGCCACCATCTTGGTTTTTCTCTAGGTAGTTCTTATTTTAAATCATGGTTCTGCCCTGTGGCTCTTGGCTATATCCGGCAAGTACTTTCATCCCTCTGAGCAGTTTTCATCACAAATAAAAAGGGGATATTATTTATACCTACTTTACAAGGTTAGCATAATGATTACAAATAATTTACCCAATGAATTACAGTTATTATTATTACTTCTCTTTGTTGGGAATAGGTGGAGGGGTTGAGGATGTTTTATTTTCTCTCTTTTTCACTGATTCTGTCATTATTACCTTTGTAATAGGAAACATCCTTTAAGTATAAGTAGATGGGTCTGAACATCCTTTAAGTATAAGAAAGAAACTACAACTCAAACCTTGATGGTGCCTCTTGTTTTAACTTTGTCAGTTTCTAGAGTCTAAGGAAGCCAATCTTCATAGGTCAGGTGATCAGTCACATGGCCACCTGTACTTTTCTCTTCCTTCTTCATAGAAGGCACATTCCTGCTAGGGACCCAAAGCTGATGTAATGCAGACATGCCAGGTGTCCAGGAACCAAGGGTTCGTAGCTTCACACAGGAAAGAATTCAAACACAAAGTTAAAGTCAAGAGTTTATTAGTGAAGCAGTGATATCGAGAATGGTCTACTCATCAGACCCTGCAATTTGTAAATAGGGCAACTTCATTTTTTTTTTCAGTTGATCTGGAATTGCAAAGTAACAAATATCTCTCACTGACATTAAAACGAGTCATTTAATGTCAATTCTTCTTTAAATGAATTAAGAGAACCTTTTAGTTCTGAATTCATGAAAAAAAGAAGTCTGAGCATTGCATGGATATTGGCAAAGTATGTGACCTTTGTTGAAAAACACTAATTAATCATATTAAGTCATTCTGGATGACTTACTTAAAAAAACATGCTAATTATGGGTTAGCATTCTAAAAATGTGGTTATGCTTTCCATGAAGAGGGGTAGTGTGTGATAAACAGAAATTCTTTAGAGCCACGCAGATGTACTTTTGATCATGAAGTTTGTCACTTCCTGTGTGACAGACACTCTACTCCTCTGCAAAATGAAGCCCATAGTACTTGTGATCAAGGATTACTCCCAAAAATGAATGAATATGTTTGGCAAATATTCTGTGCCCTATAGTAACATAAATAGTGATACTAACCCCAAATACCAAACAGAAGAACAAAGGCAGGCCTACCAAATAGCCTGAGAGACCGAAGCAAGAGAGGAAATCTTGGTCAGAATCATTATGCTTGAAAGTCACAAAGCCCTAAAGCAGCAGTTCTCATCCTGTGGGTCGTGACCCCTTTGGGGATTGAATGACCCTTTCACAAGGTCGCCTAAGACCATGGGAAAATGCAGATATTTACATCACGATGCATTAACAGTAGCAAAATTTCATGGTTGGGGGTCACCACCACATGAGGAACTGTATGCAAGGGTCGTGGCCTTAGGAAGGTTGAGAACCACTGCTAAAGCTTTCATGACAGAAGAAGATGTGGAGACATTACCTCTGAGGCATATTCTAATTTTGTTGACACAAAGATTTAAGTAGATGGGTCTGAACATCCTATAGTGGGTGATTTCCAACCTTTTTCATCTCATGGCATACATAAACTAATTACTAAAATTCTACAGCTCACCAATAAATATATGATGTTTTTGCTGATGTGACCAAAAATAAAAAGTATAATTTTGAGTCATTTACACCAGGTTGCTATTGTTGTATTGGCTGTTATCATTTTTTTTTAATTTGACAATCTAAAGGAAAAGAGGTTGGTATCCCTGACTAAATAATCAGATATGGCATGTTTTTGAAATTATTATGGCACAGCTGTTGAAAACTGCTGTGCTATAGAAAGGAAATGAGTTTGAAACTCTGGCAAAGGAACACACAGCATTCCTTTGATATTCTTTTTTTTTAAACTATTTTAGCAAAGTAATATATTAATTGCTTAGCAGACAAAACAAAAACATATGAAAGAAAGACTCAACATCATAGCTATGCAAATAAGTCATCCGTTTGGGGAGCTTGCTATTGAGAAACTTGCTAATAAATCAACCAATGACTTTATCCTGTTGAAGACATAACTTCCATGTTGACCAAAAGCCAGTACATACGATGTGATGAAATTGAGCTTCAACCACAAAATGTATATTTCAAATAGATCTTAGCATGACAGTAACCACTACGATTTTTCTGTCTACTCATCCAAAGAATTAGAATTAAAAGGCGGGATGAGAATTTCAGATATTGTACACATAAACTGCCTTGCATGGTCTTGGTGCTCAAGAAAATAGCTCATTGCTTGTGTTAAAATGTCTCTAAAACATTGTCTGGTACATTCCTTGTGTTAAAATGTCTCTAAGACATTGTCTGGTACACTGTGAGTGCCTTTTGTAAGTGACAGAATTGAGAGCTAGATTTTCTTTCTCTTTCCTCCCCTTTTTAAAAACATTGAATCTTTATTGTTGAAAATATTACATATAATCCCCTTCCCCCACAGTGACCCCTGCTAGTGAATTTAGAGTGCAGGACAGAGTTGATGTTACAGGACAAATGTGATCCACAGTTCCTGAAGTTGAAGGTGTTGACATGTTTCCCTTTAGTAAACCACGATTGCCCTGGACAGAACCCTAGTGAATTAGAACAGAAAATGCTTTGAGGAATAGAATTCCCAAATTGAGAAGAACTCCTCAGAGTGGTCCAAATACTCACTGCATTTTGTCCTGTTTCTGAGCATTGGTGCTACTAAAGAGAAATTGTATAAATTAACATTTGTCCAAATGACATTGGAAGAGAAATTGGGATTGGGGACGGGGGGAGTGTTTGTGTCAAATTACCTGCCTCTGTATCCAGGCTATTTAACAATCATCAGAATTCTAGAGACATGCAATCCTCAACTTGTATGTGTTCTGGGAAAATGAAGATAGCCAATCAAATAACTCCTTAGAGGTAAAAACTAGCATAGTTAGAAGAGGGAGAAACATTATGAGAATTCAGAGGAGGGCAACATGGCCTTTAGGTAAGGTGGACTGGAGGCTGTTCACGAGGTGGGGGCATTTAAAAATGCAAAGAAGTCTCTTTTTAGAGAGCTGTATTGGATGATCCTAGTGACATAAAATCATTTCCATTATTACAAATGAATGCGCTTATGGGGCTAGAAAAATCTATCAGCATCGAGAAACAGTCAAACACAGCATGTTTATAGAAGCACAATCAGATCTGCTTGAATTCCATTTGTCATTAAATATATTTGGGGATGTTTCCATAAAATTTATGTTTCGTTTTAGTGGATATAATGTCAAACTCCCCCCGCCTCAACTAATTAAAAAATTAACATAAATCACTTCTGCGTGTATTGTCTAACAAATCAATATATTGGTATATACTCACAAATGTGATTTAGATAATGACTTGAAAAATCCAAATGAACATATGACATCCGCACATTCCCTTTGATCTTGTTTAATCTCAGGAACTGCTTACAGCTGATCAATTGGTAAAAACTGACAGTTAACCATTTTCCAAGCACCACTGTTCGACCAGCGGTTGAGGGAGTGATGATAAAATCTAACTTGTGCCTTCCAATTTAGCAAATAACTTAGCAATAAAGAGGACTGTCAGATGGTGCATATTGCAGATAAAATTGTGGATGGAGCAGTTACAGAACTATCTAGAAGCAGTTTATTTTTAAAGAGCACTACACCTTGTCAACTTCAGCTAAGATGGATTTAAGTAGATATTTTCAACAGGCTAAAATGGAGTTGGAGTAGTTATCTGAATGTAGAATTCTACCCTTTGCCCTCTTGGATTTGGCAATTTTTTTCTTCTCTGCCCTCCCCTCCCCCTTTCCCCACTCCCACAAAAAGAATAAATACTTTAATGATAATGTCTGCCCTAGCTGGTCTGGCTTCGTGGTTAGAGGGACAGCCCTCAAACTGAAGGGTTGTGAATTCAATTCTGGTCAAGGGCACATACCTCCATTACAGGCTTAATCCCAGCTCTCATCAGGTTACAAGTGGGAGGCAGCCAATGGATGTGTATTTTTCACATTGATATTTCTCTCTCTCTGTCTCCCCCACTCCCTCCCACTTTCTCTAAAAATCAGTGGAAAAATATATCCTCGGGCGAGGATTAACAGCAACAAAATAGTACTATTTTTCAAATAGGTTTTACATTTTTTAAAATATTTTTATTTCACAGAGGAAGGGAGCTAGAGAGAGATAGAAACTCATGACAAGATTTAACTTCTTATCTTATATCTCTGTATTTGTCCAGAACAGTAGGTGAAGGCTGTGAGCCCACACATCTCAGTTCTGTTCATTTCTCTACTCTCCATCTATCTGCAGTAATGAGATTGATCTGGGAGGGCTTCCCAGCGAGTGAGCATGAACTTGCTATAAATATTGCATGTCCGACATCAGGACAACATCTCCATTCACACACACCTTTGCCTTGTCAGTCAGCTAAATCAACAAAAGAGTAGTTTCCTGTGTAAGTCGTATCCATGCCTAACTCTCTCTGTCTACCCAGATAGGGCCTTTCTCTCTACTCTGAGCCCGACAAGATGAGAAAAATGTCTCCTTCTTTTCCAAAGCTACAAAAGAGAAGATATTGATAATAAACTCTGTCTCATGAAATGTAGTAGAAAGCCTATTCAGTTGTGAAGATTGGGGGCAAATCTGAATATTTTCTTTCCCCCCCCCCTTTTTTTCAGCTGTAATTTATTGAGTATATATTATGTGCTAGACACAGTGATAGGTGCTTGGAGATACAAAAGTGAGCACATCTAATTGAAGACTTGGGGAACTTACTGTAATATATACTCATCTTAATGACCATATAATTATAATTTTAATAAATGCTTGAAGGAAACAAATGATGCTATACAAATAGGCAATGGGTCAACCAGTAATCTCTTTTTTGTTCTTAAACAAATAATGTCAGTGCCTATTTGGAGTCTCGCTGTTCAGTGTGTTTTAAATCTCAGTAGACAAGGGCGGCCATGGATTTATATAAAACTAGTGGCCGAATGCACGAATGAAGATTTGTGCAAGAATGGGCCTTCGTTCTTTGGGCTGCCAGCACTCCTTCGCTCTGGCCAGAGCAGCCTTTCCACTATGGCCTGGAGCCTTCTTTCTGCCTTCTCACGCTGCCCAGAGGTCCAGAGCAGCTGGGTTGGTGCATTATTCCTGTTTTCCACCCCATGCTCAGAACCTGATTATGCAAATTAACCCACCATCTTAGTTGAGTTAATTTGCATACCCACTCCTGATTGGCTGGTGGGCATCGTGAAGGTATGGTCAATAAGCATGTTAGGTAGATGGTATATAAAATGCATTGTAACTGAAAATATTATAAGGTCATCTAGTGTAATATGCTCCAAAAAAGGAAACAGAAGCAAGTTGAAGATTCAGTATTTTCTCTTTGTTGATTACAATAGAATTATCTAGATCCATGCCCTATACTTGGTTCTTCCACCAGTTATGTGACCCTGAGGAAATAATTTCCCCAATCCAAGACATAGTAATTAGTAAATTTTATAAATTTGCAAATGTTTAAAATTAAGACAATTGTTACGCTGATGTATGTTGCATAGATATTACCCAGCATAACATCTGCCTCTAATCTGAGATTCAAAACAGTTAGAAAGCACCATTATTGTACAATATTGAGTTGTTTCTATTATCAAAGTCATTTTTTCCTGTTTAGAATGTTCACGATGCACTTAAATCATCTCCAATATATCAAAAACTCAACAACAAAAAACACTTCAGCTTAGATAAACTTCCTTCTTAACTTTGAGGGGAAAAAAAAGGTTATCCTGTTCCTACCTTCCATCATAGTAGAGCTGAACATTTTCCTTTCCTACACAATTTATTGTCAGTACTGACATTGACATTGGTTCAGTTCTTCTTTCTGAAACGAGTGTGGACATTGCTATTCAGAATACGCTGATACAACAGCTGGCTAGGATGTTTCTTTGATGCCCAAAGGAACTCATGTCTGAAGGTCACCACATGCACTTTTGTTCTTAACATTTGTTTTGGTTTTGGGAGGTTGTTTTCAATCCTTTTCCTCATTACTTGGAATCAGAGAGCCTATCCTCCTGCTCTGGCTGTGTTTGCTGTTGGGCTATTTTTCTGTTTTCCTCAAGGAGATTGATTCTCCATGTACTGGAATGTCTACCCCTACCCTGCCAGTCGGATCAGTTTGCTATAGCAGATATTTGCTTGGCAATCTAAAGGAGGAGTCATATTTTCTCCAGCCCTGGATGGACAAGTAAATATAAGCTGTGAAGGTGAATATGTAAAGATAGGTTAATTATGCCGACGAGGAGAACAGGAAAAGCAAAGAGCAAGAGGTGCAGGGTCCACTTTTTTCATCCTGCACTAGATGGTTGCAATGGTCATTCCAGCACAGACATTTGTGATTAGGTTAATCCGAGAGAAGGATTAGTGTGCTTTGTCAGATCTCCAAGGTCTTTCAGTGGAAATGATGCTAATGATGTTGAATAATATTTGCAGTTTCATCTTAACCAGATGGATGGGTTACCCCTTCACATATTTTTCCCTCCCCTCCCTCCATATCCCTCTGTCCCTTTCTGCCTCCTTCCTTTCCTCTGAATCCATTTCCCTTATCTCCAGAAAAAGACACATGATAGAGAACATTTGTAGATCTTTAGCAACAATGTCAAGTTATTAAAAACATGAACAATAAGCAAGGGAGAAGGTGAATTAAAGAGTTACCTGGGATCTTAAGATTAATAAAAAAATATTACTAATCTATAAACACACAATCGAATAGTTCTTTACACTCTACTGCTGTATATTTTGCTGATAGTAACTCCACTGGCAAATAATTATCCTCATTCCATGGATGGAGAACTGTGTCAGTTCAGGTTAAAATGACTTCTCCTGGTCAGATATCCAGTGAGAGGCGGGCACAGTGCTCCATTTTAATACCCAATCCAGGATTTTATATCTTGTATAAAAGCAGGATTTTATATCCTGCTTCCAAACCAGGATTTCACCATCTGATATATTAAACGTATGGAGTCAGTGTTAAATATTGTTATCATGTGTGGCATCCGTTAGGTTGTTGACCATGAAGATGTAACTATAGTATTATATCTATAATGTAATAGTAGTGACTAAGTGCACGAGTGACTACATTTCCAAGACTATTATCTGGTGTCTTAGAAGAAAATGTTGGACCAGAAATAGACTGGGAGTAAAATATCAGAAAAAAAACTGCCAATTCTGTTCAGAAAGGTCCCATTAACCACAGCAAACAGAGAACTGGAAGTCAGAGAATGGGAATTTGCCCATGTTCATCCAGAACCGTGCAGAGGACACTGGCTTTGGTAAAAATCAATGTCATAGATAATATTTTACTCAAATAAGCCTCATTCTTTTCTGGCTGGGATGAATATCCCTCCAGAGAAGTTGCTTCTGTTCGTATCCTGTGGTTCTCAAACAAATGCCTGAGTAACCGAGAGCAAGAGTTGGTAGACCAGTTCTACCTGCTTCTAAGACATTGTGTTTGTTCCCTATTTCTGGTCTTGACACCATCCTTGGAAAACCTCTTACCTTTTTATTACAATTCCTTTGATTCCTATTTTGAACAGAGGCCTTCTTTGCCCTCTTTTCCCCAAGTCTTTCCAACATACACTGCCTCAGGGGGACACTAGGATGTCCTTTGCCACTTCCTGCTTCCAAGACCCAGCCTTTAGCGCAAGACTCTTCCATTCATCGGAAGCCTGTTCTAGAAGGACACTGTCAGCCATCAGGGTATATTGCCTGAACTGTTTCACAGAGTGTCACTGACATGCCCTCTGGGGAAAGAGGCCCCTGAGCAGATCTCTGTCCAAATACAACTCCCCTTCCTTATGTGGTAAAAAAAGTCATGACTCAGAGCCATGCTGTGTAAGCTGTGCCTCTCCTCTTTAATCCAGCTCCTACAGGTCTGTTCGCTATAAATTAAAAACCTAGAGAAGCCGAGACCGGTTTGGCTCAGTAGATAGAGCGTGGGCTTGCGGACTGAAAGGTCCCAGGTTCAATTCCGGTTGGGGGCATGTACCTTGCTTGGGGGCACATCTCCACTGTGGGGCATGCAGGAGGCAGCTGATAGATGTCTCTTTCTCATCGATGTTTCTGACTTTCTATCTCTCTTCCTTCCTCTCTGTAAAAAATCAATAAAATGTATTTAAAAAAAAGAAACTAGAGAGGGCTGCATATTTCAATAAGTAAATGTATGCATGATTGAAGCATATAAATAGCAATGCACTGATCACAGGTTAATGGTAAATGCATGGTCGAGTGTATTTTTTTTTTTTAAGATTGAACACATTCATTGGGTCATTCCACATAAATTAACTCAGATCTCTGCCAGCATTCCATCAGTGCACACTCTATCTTGCACACATTTAACTTGATTATTTTGGGGTAAAAGCATGCATTGACATGATATAATTCTCACTCCACAACACTAGCATAACCCACGGGAACTCACTAGGTGTGCATTACTGCAATCCTGAAAGAAAATTCGTCTGCAAATTCCTGAATGCATCCATTTGGAATATTTTGAGCCACTACAAACATGTTGCATTTTTTAGAAAGGTTTTTGCAATCAAAGAACCACTATGTAGCCTCAGAGGCTGGATATGTTATAGCTTGCATTAACTATTTAAACACGGCTTTTCTAAAATGCCTATTCTCAGAGCAGGATGTCTTAACACAATAAAGAAATTTTGTTTAGGGCTGGATTAAGGCATTATTCTCCATGTAGTGTGAATTGTGGTATAGCGATATGTCCACAGAGAATGTTAAGTAAAACCCATTAAGTAGCAGACTTTCAAAAGAGGTGAGGTACTGATTATATGCTATGTGCACACTTTTTAGTGATATATGAATTTAAACATCATCATAATATACATTTCAGAACGCTTGGCTCCTCATATAATATGTATGGCTAGAAAGAGGGAATCTAGAATCACTCCAAGCTCAAGAAAAACCAATTTGTAATCATTTAATGCCCACACTGGCCCTATCCTAAAGTAATAGGCAGTTGAAAAGAGTGCAGGATATTCCATTTCTCTCATTGCTTAGTGATGGAAAAGAAATATTTGGTGGCTTCCATTTCTCAACATTATGCTAATAGAATGCAAATATAGATAGTAGAAAGGAAAGCTTGGTGGCAAGATGATACTTTCTGCTGGATTCAACATTTTAGGGGGGAAAAAAAGTCCACAGCACAAATCTCATTTTCTGTGTGAAGCAAGAAGGTTAAAACTTGTATTTAATCATGGATTGGACTTGCTACAGCTCTGAAAAGCCTTCATAAAGCATTGCTAGCACGGGTATATTTGTTGGTCGGGTAGTAGTATAAGATTCAATTTTCCACCCTTTGCAGCTCAAACAGATAAAAAATAAAAAAAAGATGTGAAATGTATAAATTTTCTTCCCCCAAATGATATTTCTAGTTGATATTTAGCTGTATCAGAGTCTGAAAATTTCTTGGCTTCCCAAAGACAGTGGCTAAACTAAAATCTGAAAGTGGCAAGTTGACATCTTTATAATAAGGAAATAGATATATATATTTTTTGAAATACTTTAAAAAATAAAAATAAACAAAGAGGGAAAGGCTTATAATCATTGTATAAACTGCCCCACTTTTAGCTGCCTGGGTCCTTGATTCAACAAGGAGCTGTCCAATGAAAGCGAAGTTAGGGTGATGGGTTGGTAAAACATCCTCACTCACAGGAGTTAGTCTCTGAGAAAATACAAAATACCAAAGTCTTCTCCAGATCCTATCTACCAGCAGAAAGCAACATCTTTTTATGAGAAAATAAATCAAGGTTAAATATATGAGACAATAGTCATTGATTTAAATCTAAAAGCCAAAAGCACAAATAACTTGGGACTCACAGATGTAGGGGATTCAGGATGATGCCAGAGGCAAATTGAATGTTAACACGCTTGCCAAGATCTCAGCCAGGAGTGCCTATGACATGGCCAGTATGGGTACATGGTTTGAGAATATATCATCTATTATTATGGAGCGATAGTCTGACATTTATGGCATAGGAAGCATAGTCACCTTATCGTGAGAGCTGAAGGAACCCTCAAACCTTTAGTGATATATGAGTTTAAACATAATAATCCTGGAGTCATCTGCCTCTAATTCATCGGTTCTCAACCTGTGGGTCGCGACCCCTTTGGGGGTCGCCTAAGACCAGTGGAAAATACCTATTTCCCATGGTCTTAGGAACCAACAGACTGCTCAGTGTAGCAATGTAGTTTACTGTTATCATATGAAGACTGTTGCCCATGCTACACCACGATTCAAGACAAAATTTTATTGATTTGTAATTAGAAATAACTATTTCACAATATATAATTACATATTGTTTTTGTGGTTAATCCCTATGCTTTACTTACGTTCAATTTGTAACAATGAAAATACATCCTGCCTATCAGATATTTACATTACAGTTCATAACAGTAGCAAGATTACAGTTACGAAGTAGCAATGAAAATAATCTTATGGTTGGGGGTCACCACCACCTGAGGAGCTGTTTTAAAGGGTCGCAGCATTAGGAAGGTTGAGAACCACTGCTCTAACTCATCCTTAGTCCCATCTCTGCTGTCTAGTTGAGCTTCCAAATTGGATACCCGGCTTGTAACTTCATAGAAATAGAAGACAACCAGTATTTAAGACACTAAGCATAAGCCCAAGTGCCATGAATCCCTGTATCTGGAGGCAGCCATGACTTCCCTTTGCTATAAAATTTTTAATTTGAAAAAGATATGGAAATAAAAGTGTAGCTGCCAAGCCCTCCGTGTGTTTGTGCTGGTCGCTGTTTAGTGGGGCATTTCCTTATTCAGTCAGTGTTGAATAACCTCAGGCCCTAGAGTCCCAAATCCAAGACAGCTTTCCACATGAGAAAAGTCATTTTGCTTCTCCCATCTGACAGAGGTGACTCACCTGTGCCACCCTTGGTGACAATTACAGGCGAGAGCCAGGCACCGAGTGTGGAAACAGCCGGCGTCGGTGAACAGGTTCTCAGGGGTAATGAGCCGAAGATGAGGCTCTCTTCCCATCCCTTGGGGAAATTGCTAAAAATAGGCGGACTCCTAGTATAAAACTAAAATAAGGACTGGGGCATATTGGGACCCTGAGGTGCAGACATAAATCTAAGATGTGCGAAATGAAACAACATTCCGAAGGTGAAGAGATGGATTCTTGAAGAATATTACACTTGATTGAAAGTGACAACACAAATTCATGTGTCCATGGGATGTGATAGCTGAAAGAACCCAAAGAAAACCGACTCGCCCTCTTGATTTTAGAGATGAGAAAACAAGCCTTAGAGAATGTATCTCACTTGTCCAAAGAGTAGAAGAAGTTAGAGGCAAGTCCAGAACCCCACAAACTGGAGTGCTATTTTACAGTTAGGGTCCACTATCACCTCTTATTTTCTGGGTAGAAGCTATAAATGTGTAGTTGCTTTCTTACAGAGAAGAAGAAGAGACTGTGATCTCCCTGAATAATGTTCAGTTCTATTCTTGGCAACTAAGGAGTTATGACATTCAGGGAATTAAGGATACATGTGTATCAGGGGTGGAGAGTTTCCAGAATGGTTGTTGTGTTGTGCTCTTATGGTTGCAGATGAGTATATAAGTCATTTAACAATTAATTTTTTTTTTACTTTAGATCTTGTTGACTAAGCTGTTATTGGGTAACAGGTACCAAACATGCATTACCTCTAGGCATAAAAATAGGGATACAGATGCTTCTTTGTGGACAAAGAAGAAAAGACACAAACGGCACAGGTTTGCTAGCTGACATTTCCATTCTTGGCCGAGGCAGGAATACTGCTTCACCTCACGTGCTTTCCTCTGGGGTGGACATGACTGATAGACGGCAAGCTTCCCAGCAACCCCAACTCCACTGCATGGATCTGACTTCATCTTTCTCACTCGGGGAAAGCCAAGGGAAATACATGATAAGGTATTGTCTTGGTGCAGAATGCATTATTATATGCTGCGCTAGTTATTGCCCTGGCAGCTATTTGGCTAATTCAAATGGTTTAACATTAAAAAAAATTATAACATAAAAATCCAAATTTTGGGCTGACTGCAGCCTAATTATGAACAAACACTCCATTTCTCATCTAGATTGGTCTCAGTAACTGAGTTCTCCTTAATCAGATGACATGGAAGAGTCATGGGTTTTCTAAGTCTGGTCTAGGATATACTTGGCCTCTCTTTGTCATTATGTGGTTTTGTTCGTGTTGGTTTATTTTCCTTCTTTCTTTATGCTGCTTGGAATAGGATGTGAGGGCTGGAGCTCTAGCAGCCATCTTTCATGATGAGGTTAGGATCCATAGTCAGGCCTTGAAAGTTTCAGGAAACCACCCTATCAAACCTAAATCGCCCAGAGTACACTGGCCTTGGTTGAAAAAGAGAATAATAAGTAGTCTATTTAAGCCATTTTATAAGTTAAAGATTACATGAAGTTGAAACTTGTACTGTATCACCCTCCATCAGAAAGAAGAGTGCCAACTTGCTGGCACTCTCTTCAGAGCTCAAGTGGAACATAGCATCTGTCTAAGATTTAGGAAGACAGAGGATCTCGTTATTGTTGAATCAATAACTTTGTCTTTGGAATTCAGGTTTTTCTGTTTATTAGTCTTTTCTTTTTAAGTTAATATTTTTGAGCTCGACCCATGAACTGAGAGGTCACTGGTTCAGTTCCTGGTTAGGACACATGCCCAGGTTGCGAGCTCCATCTACAGTACAGGGAATGCAGGAGGTGGACAATGGATGGGTGATGTTTCTACCTCTCTATTTCTCTCCCTTCCTCTCTTGCTCTTAAAAAAAAGTTAATCTAAACTGCTTTGGCTCAGTGGATAGAGCGTCGGCCTGTGGACTCAAGGATGCCAGGTTCGATTCTGGTAAAGGGCATGTATCTTGGTTGCAGGCACATCCCCAGTAGGGGGGCATGTAGGAGGCAGCTGATCTATGTCTCTCTCATTGATGTTTATAACTCTTTATCCCTCTCCCTTCCTCTCTGTAAAAAAAATCAATAACATATATATATTTTAAAAAGTTAGCTTTTGTTCATGACATATTTTATATTATAGAATCTGAACAACAAACTCAGTTTTCAAAGGAAGAAAAAACAATAGCAGACAAATACTATTGCTGAGTAAAATAAGCCAGTCAGAGAAAGACAAATACCATACATGCCCACACAACCACACACAAACTCGAATGTCAGATGGTCACCCGTAGAACATAAACAGTTACAAAACTCCACACTAAACCTCATCAATACCATACCATCAACCATTTGTTCCCTTAAAAAAAATCTAACAGAAGTACTTTATTTTTTTATTGATTTTATTGGGGTGACATTGGTTGATATAGATTCCAGGTGCAAAATCTATAATATATCATCTGTATATTACTATAGATTGTGAATTCACCACCCCAAGGCAGGTATCCTTCCATCTACCATCTCCTTCCCCTGTCCCCTCTCCTACCATCCCTCACCCCCCTTTTCCTCTAGTGATCAACATACTTCTGTGTTTATGAGGGTCCTTTTATCTTTTTCATTTTCCAGTCCTCCTCCCTTTTGACAACTGTCAGTATGTTCTCTGTGTTTATGAGTCTGTTTCTATTTTGTTTATTAGCTTATTCTGTTCATTAGATTCCACATAGAAGTGAAATCATATGGTATTTGTCTTTCTCTGATTGGCTTATTTTACTTAGCATAATACTCTCCAGGTCCATCTATGTTGTCACAAAAGGTAAGGTTTCCTTATTTTTTTTTATGACAAATATTTCTTTATTGAATAGTTATTGGATATCCTGCGCTGTGCCAGGCACGATACTCTGTGCCTTTAGATATATTTTTTTTCTTTTTCAATATCCCTGAAAATCTACTAGATGAGATTAGTTTTTTCTTCTTTTGATTTAGTCCATTTTTCAATGAATCCTAATTAAGGTTTCTCTTGAAAATGTTGCCCTTCTTTGTTTGCAGAAATTGTGCGTGCTTCAGGATTGCTTTTTCATGTAACTTGGAAGAGAGAGAGAAGAAGGAAGGAAAATAGAGGGGGAAAGAGCGAGGGCTAGGTTCTCTGTATGTGGTTGTGTGGGCATGTGTGAGTGTTCATGGTAAACCTAAGCAGTATTCTTTTATTTATTTATTTATTTGTTTGTTTGTTTGTTTATTTGTTTATTTATTTATTTATGTGTTACATGTGTACATGTCTTCGCATTGCTCCCCCCTCCATTCCCATGCATACCCTAACCTCCCAGTGTGTTGTGCCCATTGGTTATGCTTATATGCATGCATACAAGTCCTTTGGTTGATCTCTTATCTACCCCTCTCCCTAACCTTCCTTCCCCCTGTAATTTGACAGTCTGTTTGATGCTTTACTACTTCTGTATCTATCTTTTTGTTCATCAGTTTATAATGTTCTTTATTATCCACAAATGCGTGAGATTGTGTCGTATTTTTCTTTCGTTGACTGGCTTATTTCACTTAGCATAATGCTCTCCAGGTACATCCAGTTCCAAGCAGTACTCTTTCGATTGTGGACAACCACATTTCTTTCTTTCTTTCTTTTATATATTTTATTGATTTTTTCTCAGAGAGGAAGGGAGAGGGATAGAAAGTTAGAAACATCGATGAGAGAGAGACATTGATCACCCGCCTCCTGCATGCCCCCTACTGGGAATGTGCCCACAACCAATTTACGTGCCCTTGACCGGAATCGAACCTGGGACCTTTCGGTTTCGGCGACAACCACATTTCTGAAGAACCTAAGGGTGACCCAGGTGCCCGCATTCACCACTTCCCATTTGTCAGGCAGTGCCAAGCTCACCTGGGCCCCGGTGTTCCTCATCTTCTGGAATGGTGCGGCCACCTCCCCGCTGGGCTCAGCACTCTCAGGGACTTGCCAAAGCCTCACATGGCTCATGCATCTCAGTTTTGTGAAGAGGCCATGGGATTTTAAGACTTCTGTGCTAATTCAGTGTCAGCTACGCATTCTTAGGACAGTCTCTGCCTCCTGCACAGATAAGTGTGCGATTTCAAGGGCGTGTGAAGGACTGGTGTTTCTCCTGCCCAAGCTTGCACTGGTGGGATTTGGAGGGCTCTCAGCACGGTCATGAATGACTCTGCTCACTGGTCACTTGTCAAACCAACTCCACTAATTTGGAATAATTGGATCTTAAAGGCTGGCCATGTGGAAGTAATAAAGTACCTGAATTATTCAATAGCTTAAAATATTTAAATATGGATTTTGTTTGGGGAAGGTACCCTGCTTTATTTCAGGCAAAGTTAGTAACTCCAGTGAATTGCTCACAACATGTGGTGAGAATCAGCTTTAATATTTAGATGAGAACTACGTCCGAGGCTGCTTTACTCAATGGATAAAACCAACCATTTATATTTGGGTTGCAATAATGAATTTCAGCACCTAGTTTGCTTTTATCTAGGATCAACCATGCAGAGGGCTTTGTAATATCTGCTGCTGTTAGACATTGAAATATATTTATTGTATAGTGTTCTAATTCACAGGCAAGGCAACAGGATGGCAAAATTAAAATTAAGAGCATTTGAAGTCAGGTCTGAAGTCAAATCTCAATCTTGGCCCTGAACATATGTATGTTTTGAATGATCGTGTCACCTCTTGGAGTCTTCATTTCAGCATCAAATATTGGTGATGATGAAAAGGAATATTAATGTCAGTTCCAGTCTCAGTGTATTCATTTGGACTGTCTGAGTTCCCTTTCAGTTTGTAAGACAGAAGGAAATATAATGATATAGCAATTGAAAGATGGCACGAGACCTCTTGGTCTATACGAAGGACACAGGGTTGAGGCTGGGCCTTGGAAAAGCAAAAGTATGAGTAGCACTTGGAAGGGTAAATCTTTTTCTTTTTAAATTTCTTATTAATATATTACATGTATACATATCTTCCCATTGTCCCCTCCCCTCCCTGAAAGGGTAAAAATTTTATTTAGCAGTGGGAAACCATCTGAACAAAGGACTTAATACAAGAAGGCACAATATCTATTTTTAATCCTCACCCAAGTGTATTTTGTCATTGATTTTTAGAGAGAGTCAAAGGAAAGGTAGAGACAGAGAGAGAGAGAAACATGGATGTGAGGTGTGAGACACACTGATTGGTTGCCTCCTGCAAGTGCCCCGACCAGGGTTAAGGGTCCAGCCTACAACCAAGGTATGTGCCTTTGACTAGATTTGAACCCAGGACCGTTGAGTACACAGTCTGATGCTCTATCCACTGAGCAAAACTGGCTAGGGCTAGTAAAACTTTTTTTTTTCTGACACCATTAAAATGGAGGATGTTAAATCTCCAGAACTTGAATTATCACGCTTAAATAACTTAATGGAACCTGAATGGACACTGATAGACACTTAACGCCTTCACTTTTTTTCTTCAATGGGCACTTGGCACATAGGACCTCATAGAGACACAACACAATGTCTAGGTCATCGCTTTTTTGTTTGTTTGTTTAACTTGACCTTTCTTTCCGGTGGGTATGCAGAGAATTGTTTATGAGCTAAGATGACCTTACTCCCTTTGAAGTGTTTACAGAAAAGATTTCCCAAGCTGTTAGAGAGGAAAGATTACAGACTATCAAAGTCTTTTGAACAGCCATCAATAAAAGTATGGCTCAGTTCATCTTGTGTTAATCTAAACAGAAATTTGTAATCCAAGGTCAGCCTTTCATCTTGGATAGACCCTCAACATTTATTTCAGGACTTATTAGGCATTGACAACAGAAGAATGTTTATTTGAATCTTAGTTCCACCACTAACTAGGTGTATGGATTCTTTCAAGTTCTGTGTGTGTTTTTTTTCCATCAACAAAATAGGAATTAGAAACTTCTCATAGGATAGCTGTATTAAGTTTCAGGATGTACTTTTAAAATCGAGCATGATGGTTGCCGTCCATAATAACCTTTATTTGTATCTTATCATGTAAAGGACATTGAATATACACAATATACACCAGAAATAATCACAATATTTTTTAAATATATTTTATTGATTTTTTATAGAGAGGAAGGAAGAGGGATAGACAGAAACATCGATGAGAGAGAGAGACATCAACCAACTGTCCCTTGTACGCCCCTACTGGGGATGTGCCTGCAACCAAGGTACATGCTCTTGACCGGAATCAAACCTGGGACCTTTCAGTCCGCAGACCAATGCTCTATCCACAGAGCCAAACCGGTTTTGGCAACAATCACAAACTTAATGGGACTTTATAGTGGGGAGAGCACTGTCATATTCATAACAAATTATGGTAGGGCGAAATTAAACTTTAATAAATCATAGGAGTAATGCTGAAACAGTGCAAATGAAAGAATGATTAATTTAGGCTTTTGAGATTATGGGATGCTTTCCCAGCAGCATTGACAGTTGAGTGTAGCCATGAAGGATTAACACTCTAATAATCTGAGAACAGAAGTAAGGATGCTATGAATGAGGAACTGTGTGGAACCCGTTCAGGAACAGCAGGCCTCATGAAATTTGCAATGGAGGGAAAAGCTGTGTTTCGGGGTCCCCTTATCTCTGTTTCCATTTTAGAGTCAACTATGACTACATTGCATCACCATCTTCTTCCTCCTGCTTCTGCCGCTCATCCTTCTTCTCTTTTCTTTGCCCCTTGCATTTCAGAAAGTCCTACCATGGCTTTATTTTCATAAGACCTCTCAAGTGCAAAAGAGGCACTGATATACATCACTGGCACAATGCGGTTTTGTGTGTGTGTGTGTGGGGGGGGAGGTATGGAACTCACATAGAAGCAGAGGAGTAATAGAGTACACACTATTTAATTAGAGTACAAACTCTAATTAAAGCACAGCTAACTCCAGCCAGAGATGGTTATACACTATAGTTAAAGCTCCAATGGATAATGACTGTATATCTATGATATTCTAGATCAGTGGTTTGCCACTTTGTTGACTAATAAATATGTGTTTTCTGATGGTCTTAGGTGACCCTGCTAGCGGTTCTCAACCTGTCATGACCACTGCTGTAGATCCTAAGACCATCAGAAAACACAAATATTTACATTATGATTCCTTAACACTAGTAAATATACAGATATAAAGGAGCAACAAAAATAATTTTATGGTTGGGGGTCACCACAACATGAGGAATGTATTAAAGGGTCATGGCATTAGATAGGTTAGAACCACTGGACTCTATAGAATGATGAAAGCTGACTGGGCAATAAACAAAACTGTGTGGTCAAAAAGAGAACGCTTCTGGAGTTCATGAGCTACCTTTACCTTGTTCCTCCTTTTATCTAACTTAGAACTATGGATCATGCAGAGACCGGTTTGGCTCAGTGGATAGAGCGTCGGCTTGCAGACTGAAGGGTCCCTGGTTCGATTCCAGTTGGGGGCGTGTACCTTGCTTGTGGGCACATCTCCACTGTGGGGCATGCAGGAGGCGGCTGATCGGTGTCTCCCTCTCATCGATGTTTCTGACTTTCTCTCTCCTTCCTCTCTGTAAAAAATCAATTAAAAAATATATATATTTTATATATATATTTTATATATATATATATATATATATGAATTGTGGATCAATGTTCTTCTAAGCAACAGAATCTCCAGCTTTCTACTCACCTTTGAACTCTAGTCCCAAACACTGATTGGGTCTCTGTGACCCAAGGCTAGATCTCAGAAGGGAAGCCTCAATTGGCCCAACTTGGATCCGGTGAACACTCAGCATTCGCACAGTAGACTGGGCACTGCCAAAATACCTTAATGAGACAGGAAATGTGAGTCAATATGTGACTCAAGACTCCACAACCATGGGAAACTGTGTCTGAAAGGAATAGGTAGCCTAGTGCATTTTAGAGGACTGACAAGTCCGTAGCAAGAATTCCAGAGCAGCTGAAACTGGTTTGGCTCAGTGGATAGAGCATTGGCCTGTGGACTGAGAGGTCCCAGGTTCGATTCCAGTCAGGGGCATGTGCCTTGGTTGCAGGCTCATCCCCAGTAGGGGACGTGCAGGAGGCAGCTGATCGATGTTTCTCCCTCATCAATGTTTCTAGCTCTCCATCCCTCTCCCTTCCTCTCTGTGGAAAATCAATAAAAAAATATTTTAAAAAAAGAATTCCAGGACGTAAAGATATAGGCCACAAACTAGCAGTGTGGTTCGCCAAATGTCTGGCGTAAACGTGGCAAATATTATTAATTATGCATAGCATTCTACTTCTTAATGAGCCTTTAGAGCAGTGGTTCTCAACCTGTGGGTCGCGACCCCTTTGGGTGTCCAAGGACCCTTTCACAGGGGTCGCCTAAGACCATCGGAAAATGCAGATATTTACATCACGATGCATACCAGTAGCAAAATGTCATGGTTGGGGGTCACCACCACATGAGGAACTGTATGCAAGGGTCGCGGCCTTAGGAAGGTTGAGAACCACTGCTTTAGAGCCTTGCAGTATACGTACACCACACAACCACGACAGGTTTTGTTTCAAGTTGATGCATGAGGTCTACCCTCTCCAGCGTTCTTCTTGCCGCAGAAGAAGGTTACCTCTGCTGATGTTGCATGTGGGGAGCGGTCTTTAGGTGCTGGTGGTTCCTCAGGTTCTCACCTCCTTAGTTTTTACACTGGCCGAAGAGCCTCTATTGCACACGCTGGATGGATGCCAGTATGCACTATGACCCTGGGGCCTATGCATGCTCATTATTCCCGTCAGCTCAGTCTGTCATCTCAGTTTGTAACAATAGTGTAAGGAATGGAAAATAAAAAGGGGCCACACTTACAACTGTTTTTCTATTTTTGTTGAAAAATAAAAAAGGAGGGAGAAATAAAACAGTCTGAAGTATCCGGAAAATAAATTTTCTACAAAGGTATAAAGAGAAATATAGATCTAGATGCTCTAATCAGAACTTCTCAGGACATAATTTGGCTTTGTTAGTATGCTTTTTTTGTAGATTTTTGAACCATACTAATTGGGGCAACATGAACTCATGTGAATAACGTGGACTCCCCATGTTTGGAATAACTCACTTGATAAGAGCAGCGGAACAGAGGACAGAAAGGGTGTTGATATTTTTCCCCTGCTTCCCACAACACAGGTCATAAATAAGTATTTCCCTTCCTGCAAAGTAGAATCCATAGACTAGGATTCTATTGAGTCTATAGATTTACCAAGTCACTAATTAATAGAGGACTCGGAATACCATCTAGAATATGTAGACACAGTAAATATTTACCCGTATCTAAATCAAATAGAAGATTTTTTTTAGTTATTTTAAGTACCCATTGATTAAATATATTTAATTATGATTATCACCAACTAATCATAGTTCTCAATTATCCATTCATTGAATGACCACAGAATCAGTCTTGCTCAGCATGTGTGACAAGAAGGAATTATGAATAGAGGTTCTAGTTACCATTGTCTCTAGATGGCTATGACATTATATATTCAAATACCCACATTTTCAGGCTGTTGCCAAGATACAGAATTCCAGGTCCCTTAGATTTGGTAAATTTGGGTAGACTTCCAACGTCTTATATATAATAAACATATGGAACAGTTTATTTACCTAACTGTCCATTTCATTAACTTTAAAAAAAAATTAAAAGAGGGGTATAAGGAAAAATTTTAGATACGAAGACACTAAGACTCCTACATTTAAAATGATACAAAAACAGACACTTGATTTTCTCTTCTTTTTGAAGGCACGCAGGAGCCTAGGCGAAGGAACCCATCCATATTCAAGCTGCTCATGTAGTTATTTTTCTTTGTGAACAATGAATGAGTTGAAATTGGATGGTAATATTGACAGTTGCTGGATCCATTCGGAATGCACTCAGTGCACTTGCAACTTAAAGAGCATCCTTTTACAGTGTGGGTCTCATCTTTCCTCTAGCGGTTTACCAGACGTCTCAGGAAAGCAGGGGAAATGGGTAATGATATAGATGGCTTTTCAATGACGTGCAGGGACACCTCCAGATGCAGCAGATCAAGGAGCACTGGGAGGCTCGCTGCGAGCTGCTCTCTGAGAATACAAACCGGAAACTGTAATGGATGAAATGGCTTTCGCTGAGGACTCTCTCTGCCTGGAAATTCCCGATAATGTGGGATGCATGTAAAGGGGAGATCTGCGTGGTTACGGAAGAAAACTGCCAGGCTGCCTCTGATCAGCTGAAGTTGCTCAGTTTCTCAGAGACAAACATTGACAGTATGAGAGCAGAGCTGGCAGTATGCGTATTTTATGTTTATTTGTTTGCTGCCCTCATCCCTATGTATGTCAAGACTGGTCACACTGCTTGGCACGAACTAAAAATAATTCATGAAATTTTAATAGGCTAACAAGTGGGCATTGAAGTGGGGAGAGGCATGGTAGAAGTAATAATAGTTATGCCTGGCCGGTGTGGCTCAGTGGTTGAGCATCGACCCATGCACCACGAAATCACGGTTCTATGGTCAGTCAGGGCACATGCCCGGATCACAGGCTCGATTCCAGTGTGGGTCGTGCAGGAGGCCACCAATCAATGATTCTCTCTTATCATTGATGTTTCTAGCTCTCTCTCCCTCTCCCTTCCTCTCTCCGAAATCAATAAAAAAAAACAGTAAAAAAATAAATAATAATATTTATGTGTGGCTTTTAAAGGAATGTATGTTTGATATAATATTTTTTTTGCATTCAAGACATCGTATTTAGTACTTTATAATTCTCACCATCATGACATCAGAGTAAGGGCTCAGTGTCTTATCTTGGCAGATGTGTGAAGTCAAGTTTGGAGACGGTGGGGAATTTTTTCCACTCTCTGGGAGGCAGAGAGGAGCAGACCTTATCTGTCATCTTAGGGGGCAGAGGGGAGAGGACTCCAGCTAAAGAGACCTGACCCCCACCTCTGCCGCTGGTGCTCACCACCCATGAGTCACTTCCCCCACCAGGTGTCCCAAGGGGTCAATTTTTAAACAGAGGCAATTTCTGCCCAGGCTTTTTCAAAAACCTAGCAGCATAATGTTTGGTCAGAATAAGTCAAAACACAGCATGAATACTATCCAGACAAATGCTCAACCACTAATTTATAAATTCGGAAACTTCAGTGGAAAATGATTCAAAGATAAACCATAGGCTCACACTATATAAACAGATGAATAAACGAGCCGAAGAGAAGTCAATAAAGCAAAGTATGTGAAGTTATAATACATATCTCTCTGCCGATTGTGCCCCTCTGTATTGAAACGATTGCATTATGTGAACTTGAATCACAGTAAGTGTACACAAGTGCATGCCCAATGGTCATGCCGAGTGACTTTACACCTGCTACTCCCACAAGTCCAGCTAAAGCAGCTGTTTCATTTGTTTCCTTTCTTTTTTTTTTTAATCCTCACCAGAGGATAGGTTACTGGTTTTCAGAGAGAGGAAGGAAGGGAAAGGAAAGAGAGAGAGAGAGAAACATTAATCAGTTGCCTCTGGTAGACTTCCGATTGGGGAGCAAACGCATCCTGAGTATGTGCCCTGACCAGAGTGAACTGGCTACCTTTATGGTGCACAGGGTGATACTTCAACCAGCTGAGCCACCCAGCAGGGGCTTAAAGAGTCCGCTGCATGCTTGCAAGTCCTGTCCCAGCTATTCTTAACACAAGCGATTTGTGAGAATAAAATAGAACATTGAGAAAGCAATTATTCCGCCACATCTGGACCAGCTGTGGTAAGAGGCACTAAATTTCAAGTCAGGTTTCTAAAACTACTTTATCACTATGGAAGTTTCTTTTCTGACTACAATTTTTATTAATCTTATGCTGTATTTCTTTACATCCTGTCATTTGCTTCTAAAAGCTTTTTACTTTTAAGAAAAAAATAACTTTTTATCAGCAATAAAGGAAAAAAAGAACTTCAGTGATGTTATTACACACAGTATTTAAGTAGAACATTTCTCTCCAGATAAATACTGAGATTGTGAAATAACTCTCACCACGTGGCTTTGGCCTTGGAGCAAAACTGAATAACCAGTTGTAACTACTAGGGCCTTTCAGTAGATTTGGGCTTTAATCCCTAACAATGATTAGCTTCAAAACCCGGACCAAGATACTTATATATTACCCTTTGCTAAGTGGGGAGTAAGAATACATACTAAGGATGCCCTAACCAGTTTGGCTCAGTGGATAGAGCATCAGCCTGTCGACTGAAGCATCCCAGGTTCGATTCCGGTCAAGGGCATGTACCTTGGTTGTGGGCACATCCCCAGTAGGAGGTGTTTAGGAGACAGCTGATTGATGTTTCTCTCTCATCGATGTTTCTAACTCTCTATCCCTCTCCCTTCCTCTCTGTAAAAAATCCATAAAATATATTTTAAAAACAAAAGAGTACCAAGGAGGAGACAGTATGTAGTTCTGTAAAAAAATGTGCATAAAATTGTGACTCGGCAATCTATCAGCTCATGATTTGCACTTTGCGTTCTTGGAACCCCCTTTTTCAGAGAGAGAGAAAACTTGTTTTCATCTCCACGCATAAGCGAACCACTTTGAGAAGATGCATTCTATCAAACATATCTATTGATTTATACCCAATAGATTTCCCCTGTAAACCAACTTTTTCAACCACTTAACAGTAAGTGGGTAGGCTCCATTGGTCATTGATAATTTACACTCATGTTGAGCTAAGCAGACGGGCCCGGGAGGCTCTGGAAAATAGATTAATTATGTATGTGGAGTCTAGGTCAAGGCTTTTCCTTTATGGTCCTTCAACTGCTGTGGTGCCCATTACAGGGGAATTACCAGCCAGAGGTGAACCCCCCTAGCTGTGTTCGGTCAAGTGCAATGTTAAGCAAAGTGAACATGCAGAATGTTTCCTATGAGAGGCTTATTAATGCGAAACGCCAGATACCCAAATGGCCAGAACTTCATTTTTACGGGCTCCAAGCAATTTTGGCAAACTCCCTAGGTAAGGGCAGATGGGAAGTAACACAATTTTCTACATGGACAACTTTAGTGATACTATTTATTTCAGTTTTATAAAACGAGTGTCAGGATTCCCAAGAAAGGAACATTAATGGCCAATTCTCCATACCCTTGGATGGTTTACATGTTAGTTTGTTTTGTACCCATCGCAATAGTCAATGGCAAATATTTGTACATCTGTAGTCATCAAAACTCTTGGAGCGGAAAGTGTCAGAACTGACTTAGGGAAATATATTTTATGGCTTACTCCACTGCAAGAGGGCTGCAAAGCTACTGTGTCCGGGCCTCATGACAGAATCTGAGACCAGAATGCTACTAGTGCTCCTCTTAGCAAGCTCTGAGAACTACCTCTGACTCTAATAGAGAGAAAATGGGAGCCAGGCCAATGTGGCTCAGCGGTGGAGTGTCAGCCTCTGACCCGAGAGATCAGGGTTCAATTTCCGGTCAGGACACAAGCCCGGTTGTAGGCTCCATCCTGAGTGTGGGATGTATAGAAGGCAGACAGTTAATGATTCTCTCTGATCATTGATGTTTCTATTTCCCTCTCCCCTCCTTTCTGAGTTTAATAAAAATAAATTTTTTCAAAAAGAGAGAAGAGGAATATATTTGAAAGATACGAGGCACTCTTGGAAGCAATGTAGATTCGTAGGCCAGGTTTGAAATATGGCAGAAACAAAGGAAATTTCAGAAGGCCGTTGGACTAGCCTGGAAATTGGCCTCTTCTCCTTGAGGTTTACAACAGGGGAAGATTCTGACTCTCTGCCAGGAAACCTACAAAACGAATTCCTTAAATGAGTTGGAAGCCAGAAAGACCCTCCAGCCAAGAAATGTCCACCACTGTGCTTGCCTTTGACAGACAATTTGCCTTTTTCTATAACAACAATATTCTTACTTATATGTCAACTTTTTTCATTTGTCAGGAAGGAAGACTGCCAATAAATTCCAGACTTACAGATTCCTCACCAACGCAGAAAGATTTCATTCTCCTTTTCACATTCCAGTCCATTCTGAGAACTCTTTGGATGATCTGTGTTTGACCTGCATGCCCATTTTTGATGCAAGGAGCGAGTCTCCAGTCCACAGGTCTCATTAAAATGTAGTAACGTTGGGCAAAAAATCAATTACTATAAAGATATTAGCTTTAAATAGCTGCTAAAAATGTATATTTTACTGAAGAGAATGTTGCATTTATCAGATATTGAGTAACTTCCATGTGCTAGATGCTAGAAGAGGTATTAAGTCCAGTGGTATGTAGCTATCTTTCAACTGAACCAACACTGCCTCCCAGCCTCTCTATGAATGTGAACCATACTCATCAAAGCTTCTTAACTAT
Organism: Lasiurus cinereus; assembly: GCA_011751065.1. Taxonomy (NCBI): domain Eukaryota; kingdom Metazoa; phylum Chordata; class Mammalia; order Chiroptera; family Vespertilionidae; genus Lasiurus; species Lasiurus cinereus. The sequence continues at coordinate 8,343,714 of JAAGEH010000452.1, read as the reverse complement.
CCATTGATCCACACATTTAATGAAATAGGGATAATTTAGACATTTTCAAGAGTAAAATGGCAGTAAACATTTTAATTAAATATTTTGACATCAGCTATTTGAGCACTAATAAAATCATCTGATTAAAAATTTCTAGTCATTAAAAAAAATAGAGTTATCCTGATTTAGCAAAATATCCTTGAGGGGGGGAAACATCCCTTTTATTTCACAAATTATAATTTATGAAATAGTCTTGCCATGACCTTTCATTATTTATTATTTGGGGATTAATTATCAAAGACAAAATGTCATTTCAGTGATTATTGAATACTGTCTCATTAATGATGATTTAGGCAGAAAATTTTTAAAAATTATACAATTGAGTATTTGTATTCAATCATTATTTCCAAAACCTGGGTACTCACCAGAATATCCGAGGATAATATGCCATATTTCCTATTAATGCAAATACATAGGTCTCATCTAAGAGTTATGAATTATAAACTCTTAGGTTATTTATAATAGAGAAATTAATATTTTCTAACTGGTTCAGACATGTTTTAATGTTAGGTGGGGTCTGATACTATAAAACTATAAGACATACTTAACAGAAATCAAAAATTAAGCATTTGTTTGATTCTTAAAGCTTGCATTGCAAGGTTTCAAGGTTATGTGCAAAGGGACTTACATTACTGACTTCATTGATGTGCAAAACATAGAGCTATTAATTTATTGGTACTATTATTCAATATCTTTAGACCCTTTTGTTGATGATGTTTGCACTATAATGGAGCTTGTACATATCAATTCAGAGGTATCTGCATAGTTATAAAATAGGGTATGACCACTGCCTTGACTACCATCAGCCTGAGTTAATTCAGTTTATTTTTTTTCACACATTTATTGAGCATTGTCTATCAGACAGACAAGGCTAAGTTCTATGAAAGGAGGAGAGTATGCCGAAACCGGTTTGGCTCAGTGGATAGAGCGTCCGTCTGTGGACTAAAAGGTCCCAGGTTCGACTCTGGTCAAGGGCATGTACCTTGGTTGCGGGCACATCCCCACTAGGGGGTGTGCAAGAGGCAACTGATGGATGTCTCTCACCGATGATTCTAGCTCTCTATCCTTCTCCCTTCCTCTCTGTAAAATAATCAATAAAATATATTTTTAAAAAAGTAGGAGAGTTATTCAAAGCTAATCATTTTAAATGCAATCAGTTACATCAGCATATGAGATAAATATGTTCTAAAGACAAAATCAGAAAAGGAGGGATGAATTTCACAAAGTGGATTATTTTTTTTTTCTGTTTAAATAATAAGTAAGCTCTCCATTTTAGGCAGAATTAAATGCACCAGCCAGAAAACATGCTCAGACATAAAAGGAATGAAGATGCCACATATCAGAATCACATGATAGCATTCGCCGGAAAGCCAGGTGTAAGACTCTTCAGAGGAAGTTGGAGTTCTGAAGACGGGAGCCGCAGATGCCCTGGGAAGTAAGAATCAGGCTTTGACACAGTGAAGGATGAGAAAGTACAGTCGGGTCTCTAATTCTGCCAACTGCCCGGTACCCCTGTGAGCTATCGCTTGCCCTAGAGGAACCAAGTGCACGCTCTCTATTCACTGCCACAGACGGGGTTTAGCCTGAAGCCCTCCCTTTCACTGCAAGTTCAGAACCCTGATGGTTGTTTAATGCCGCTACCTCGCTGTAGTGCCTCCCAAGACAGAGGGAATGGCGCACATTTTTCATGGCTTGGCTCAGGCTAACACCATTTTCCACCACCGGAGGAATAGCAGACTGTCTGACATGGTCTGACTCTCTCACTTCAAGATCACGCTCTCTCACTGTTCTCCAAGCAGCATGGATAAAAGTCAAAAGCTTATTCCTCACAGTGCATTAGATACGGTTTGCTCTCTGAGACTTAATTCTCTCTTCGATTCGCCCATGTAAAAACATCCAAATCTAGAGAAAATTTGGAAGAGTTTATTGGCGTCAAACTGAAGACATGCCCTGAGGCCAGATCTCCAGGGACTGGGGAAATGCTATGCAGAGGCAGCGCTGCAGTTCTTTTATTTTTTAAAAAATATATTTTATTAATTTTCTCCAGAAAGAAAGGGAGAGGGATGGAGATCTGCAGTTCTTTTTAAGCCTTTGCAATTAAAGGAGGTTAAGTTAGGGAGGTTACAGGAAATCCTTTGCTGGGAGAGGGAGGCAGGAGAGAGCAAGGCAGGGGAGACCCCTCTGATTGGATGAAAAGTACCAGGGAGGAATGTATACTTATTTTACCTGGGTGGGTACAGGAGAGTTAGCATTTAACATTTACTGTCAATAGGTTTGGTAGACAGACAGCAGGGTCATTTGCTCCCTTGAGTGTGTGTAAGCCTGCCAGGGGCTGGGAAAAGAGGATTACACTTAGCATTTCAAAGGTGTGTGAACCCCAATGCATAAGAACTGTGGTCAGGACTGGTTTCTGGTGAAGGTAAACTTTGTAACTAAGGAAGGAATTGGCCTAAGGCATGACTACCCACCATGGTCTGCCCAGTTAGGAATTTATGGTCAGATTAACCTGTGGGATTAGTTTTATTTATTTATTTATTTATTTATTTATTTATTTATTTATTTTAAGATTATTATTATTTTTAATATATTTTATTTATTTTTTACAGAGAGGGAGAGAGATAGAAAGTCAGAAACATCGATGAGAGAGACATCGATCAGCCGCCTCCTGCACGCCCCACAGTGGAGATGTGCCCGCAAGCAAGGTACATGCCCCCTACTGGAATCGAACCTGGGACCTTTCAGTCCGCAAGCCGAAGCTCTATCCACTGAGCCAAACCGGTCTCGGCTGGGGTTGGTTTTAATTACTGATCTTGTCAGATTCACTACCCAGCCCCCCCTTTTTTTCTTCTTTTTTTTTTTTGGAGGGGGGGGTAATTGGATATTTTATTTATTTTTTAAATCTTTATTAAAATTATTACATAAGTTGCCCTTTTTTTTCCCATCATTGATCCCCTTCTATCTTGCTCCCTAAGCCCCCAACTCCCCACCCCCGAACACACGCCCTAAGTCTTCACCACCCTGTTGTATGTGTCCTTGGGTTAGGTATATATGCATACAGGCTCTTTGGTTGATCTCTTTGCTCCCACCCACCCACTACAGTCTTTCCTCTGAGTTTCTACACTCAGCCCTTTTCCTTTATCGTTGCATCTGAACTTCTCAGGCTAGGTAATCAGTCTCCTGTCCTCTCCACTTCCCGCTCTTATATTCTCTGATTCCTCTCCCTTTTCCTCATACAGTGACTTCCCTTGCCATGTACATTGGTGGGATATGTTTTCCTCATGAAAATTAAAAAGATAAGTATGTATCTTAACAGTAATTCATACTCTACTGATTCTGTTTCTATTTTATTTTTGTCACTGCCCTATTTGCTTTTTATTTTCAATTGTATAAATAGACTCAGTCATTGTCCTGGCCTGTGTGGCTCAGCTGGTTAGAGCATCATCCTATGCACCAGAAGGGGGAGAGTTAGCTTACTGGAAGTAACCATTGATGTTTCTCTCTCTTTCCTTCTCACTACCGCTCTCTCTAGACCAGTGGTTCTCAAACTTCCTAATGCCGCGACCCTTTAAGACAGCTCCTCATCTGGTAGTGACCCCCAACCATAAAATTATTTCCTTGGCTAGTTCATAACTGTAATTTTGCTACTGTTATGAACTGTAATGTAAATATCTAATATGCAGGATGTATTTTCATTGTTACAAATTGAACGTAATTAAAGCATAGTGATTAATCACCAAAACAATATGTAATTATATATTGTGAAATATTTATTTCTAATTACAAGTAAGTGAAATTTTGTCTTGAACCGTGGTGTAGCATGGGTAACAGTCTTCATATGACAACAGTAAACTACATTGCTACACTTTGCTACACCGAGGAGCGGTGTGTTGGTTCCTAAGACCATGGGAAATAGGTGTTTTCCAATAGTCTTAGGCAACCCCTGTGAAAGGGCCGTTTGACCCCCAAAGGGGTCGCAACCCACAGGTTGAGAAACACTGCTCTAGAGTCAACGAAAAACATACTGTCAAGTGAGGATTAAACAAACAAACAAACCCGACACAGTTGTAAAATTAACAGAAGAGATTAAAAATCCTTTTCAATAAGCCATTCATGAATAATAAAAATGTCTTATAGTCAGCATTGCAACTTTTACCAAGAAAAGACCATTTTATTAACCATTTTATATACCATCTGGCATTTTAAAAAATAATATAAGGACAAGATCGAATTATGGCTACTAGTATCTACCCTGTCCTGTTCCACCTGAACTCTATGTCTAGAGAGCAGATATGCAACATAATCTATATATTTAGCTAACTGTAGTTTTTATACCTTAGTAGTCTTATTGTTTGTATATTTTTTATTTCATTGGACCATGAGCAACTTGTGGGTCAACATTATTCTCTACCAGTTTGTTAAATGAGTCCATAGATAGATAGATAGATAGATAGATGATAGATAGATAGACAGATAGATGATAGATAGATGATAGATGATAGATAGATAGATAGATGATAGATAGATGATTGATAGATAGATAGATAGACAGATAGATAGATGATAGATAGAGGATAGATAGATAGACAGACAGATAGATGATAGACAGATAGATAGATGATAGATAGATAAATAGATAGATAGATAGATAGATGATAGATAGATATATAGATAGATAGACAGATAGATAGATGATAGATAGATAGACAGACAGATAGATGATAGGTAGATAGATAGATAGACAGATAAGGTGAAGCCATCTCCTGAGCATTGTAAATTGATATCCTAGAGTAGCACAGGCCCTGCTTCTTGCATATTTCTATAGATACAGAAAATAGCATCTGTAAGACATTTTCCATGATTTTTATTTTTTTATTTTTATTTTTTTAAATATATTTTTATTGATTTTTTACAGAGAGGAAGAGAGAGGGAAAGAAAGTCAGAGGAAGAGAGAGGGAAAGAAAGTCAGAAACATCGATGAGAGCGAGACATCGATCAGCCGCCTCCTGCACGCCCCCTTACTGGAGATGTGCCTGCAAGCAAGGTAAATGCCCTCAACCGGAATCGAACCTGGGACCTTTCAGTCCGCAGGCAGACACTCTATCCACTGAGCCAAACCGGTCTTGGCTCCATGATTTTTAAATACTTCGAGGGTCCGTCAGAGACATTTAAAGATTGGATATGCTGTATAGGCTCCTATTTAGCCTTCTTCTCTCCAGACATTTAAGCTCCTGTACTTATGAAGCACCAGATAGTGAAAGGATACCCTCTGTAAGCAACCCATTGATTTTCCATGGGTATCTGGTTAAACTCCCATCTTTTCATCTAATCTAAGCTTACCGCTCCTTCCACCACTATGTGCTCTTCATTGTCAAAACATTTGTTGGTGCCAAAACCGGTTTGGCTCAGTGGATAGAGCGTGGGCCTGCGGACTGAAAGGTCCCAGGTTCGATTCCGGTCGGGGGCATGTACCTTGCTTGCGGGCACATCTCCACTGTGAGGCGTGCAGGAGATGGCTGTTCAATGTCTCTCTCTCATCAATGTTTCTGACTCTCTATCCCTCTCCCTTCCTCTCTGTAAAAAATCAATAAAATATATTAAAAAAAAAAAAAAACATTTGTTGCTGCCCTGGCTAGTTTTGCTCAGTGTTTAGAGCATTGGCCTGCAGACCTAAAGGTTTCAGGTTCAATTTCCTGTCAAAGGCATATACCTGGGTTGTAGGTTCCCCAGCCCTGTAGATGAATGTTCAGGCGGCAACCAGTCAATGTGTCTCTCATATTGTCATGTCTCTCTCTCTCTTTCTCTCTCTCTCTCTCTCTCTCTCTCTCTCTCTCTCTCTCTTTCTCTCTCTCTCTCTTCCACTCTCTTTTTAGAAAGTAATGAATATCCTCCAGTGAGGATTTAAATAAAAATTTGTTTGCATATTTGAGATTTTTTTTTATGACCTTGAGGTTGCAATTTGCTCTCAGCCTGACCTTATTCTACATTCTTTACTCCAGAAAGAACTCAATTGTCTCTCCCTCCCTCCGCTTCCTTTGGGAATACCCTGTCCTAGAACCCACTGACTCCAACCATGGAAACCATATTCTCAGATGTTTTAGGTTTCCTTGAAGGTCACGGACAATTTAGACCTCGGAAAGTTGTTCTGGTTGTTTTTATTGCTCTTGACCACAAACCCAGCACATTTCCCCATTTTTAAAATCGATCCAATTCAGTACAACCATTCTTTCTCAATAAATATAACATTATTATATCAGAAAAACATTCTCAAACATGGTTCCCATGTGGAAACACTGCAATCAAAATGCTCTTTCTCGAAAAAATCAAATTTTTTTTTCTTCCCTCGGATATGAAAAAAAAAATCACTGGACCATTATCGCTGAGGATCCTTTGATACTTTACTTCTTATGATTTTCTTATCTACTACCATTTCTTATTATCAGCAAGTTACAAATTCCCTTAGACAGAAAGTCACATGCTCCATTCCCTTTTCATTATGAATTTTGTTACCAGAATGTAAGCAGATTTTACAGTGAGCCCTGTGATTTGCAGATGGATAATAAGAATCAGGAACCAATACTTAGTAAAATAATGTAGAAAAAGACAATACAGTTTTGCTTTTTGAAGATTAATGTCATTGTTTGTCTTTCCTTATAAAATTAGGTTTGTTTAAGGCCTACTACTCAGGGAGGGCCTTAGGGAAATAAAGCGGCACGTTATTTCATTGTCTTCAGGTCTATTTTCTGCTTCAACAGACTCAGCATCACATTTAAATCAAGAAAATCTCTTGCTGATGGAAGACTCGTTCTAAGTGTGGCAGAAAGGCCGCTGTCTTCCGGGTGTTGATTTTTAAGTTACTTAACTGCACATATTTCCGACCATATAACACCAGGAACTTGATTTGATATGAACTTGATCAGTAACCTATATTGCAGCAAGAGGACACTTTTTTTATAATACAACTATTGCTATTTATAGGTAATCTGTTAAAACAAAGAGCTTGCCAAAACCGGTTTGGCTCAGTGGATAGAGCGCCGGCCTGCGGACTGAAAGGTCCCGGGGTTCGATTACGGTCAGGGGCACATCCCCAGTGGGGGGCGTGCAGGAGGCAGCTGATCGATGTCTCCCTCTCTCTCATGGATGTTTCTAACTCTCTATCCCTTTCCCTTTCTCTCTGTAAGAAATCAATAAAATATATTAAAAAAAAAAAACCACACACACAAAGAGCTTCTGCTTTTATATCTCAGAAACTGGCCTTTATGTTTTATTTTTTATTTATTTATTGATATTAGAGAGAGACAGACAGACAGACAGAGAGAGAGAGAGAGAAGAATTTGTTGTCCCATTTATTTATGCATTCATTAATTGCTTCCTGTATGTGCCCTGAACAGGGATTGAACCTGCAAACTTAGCCTATTGGGTTGATGCTCTAACTCAGGTCGGCAAACTCATTAGTCAACAGAGCCAAATATCAGTAGTACAATGATTGAAATGTCTTTCAAGAGCCACGAAATTTCAGTTGCATTGTACGTGCACGCTTATATTTTGTGGAAGAGCCACGTTTAAGGGGCCAAAGAACTGCATGTGGCCTGCGAGCCGAAGTTTGCTGACCACTGCTCACCACTGCTCTAACTGAACTCCCCAACCAGGACAGAAATGTGTCTAAATTCTTGCTCTTATATTTACTAGCTGTGTGATATTATGTATGCTTCTTTACTTCAGTGAGTATTAGATTCTCCACCTGACCCAATGTGTCTGACTCCCACAACCCATGGCATTTCCATTACATCAGGATGTTTCTTTTTTTAAAATATATTTTATTGATTTTTTACAGAGAGGAAGGAGGAGGAATAGAGAGTTAGAAACATGGATGAGAGAGAAACATCGATCAGCTGCCTCCTGCACGCCCCCTACTGGGGATGTGCTCGCAACCAAGGTACACGTCCTTGACCTTTCAGTCCGCAGGCCAATGCTCTATCCACTGACCCAAACCGGTTTCGACACATCAGGATATTTCTAATGTGTCTGTAGCCACATAAACGTTATCAATTAAAAAATTCCAATAAAGTATTTTATTTATTCCCTTCCTTTATATATGACTAGAGGACCAATGCACGAAATTTTGTGCAAGGGGCTCGGCCCTCACAGCTGCATCCCTCACAGCTCCAGCTTCATCTGGAAGCTCGTCCAGAAGGACACCTGGAAGGACATCTGGAAGGTCATTCAGCTGCCCAGTCTAATGAACATATTATTTAATGAGCCTTTATTATTATAGTCTCCTTTAGAGCCCGTGGCGTCTCTATTCTCATCCCATAATTCTTTATCTGTTCATCACATATACATGTCCATGCAATTTTTAGCACTGCTTAGTTTACTTGAACCAATTTGACTGTGACCTCCATAAGTCTATTTCCCATGTCTCTATTTCCCTAAGTCACATGATACACCAAAGTACCTAGAAATTAGTGGGTGCTTAGTAATTGCTTCTTCTTCTTTCTCCATTTAAGCATAGCATATGGTCAATAAGTATAAGAAGTTTATCAGCAGAGTTATCTCCAAATTAACTCCAGCTCTGGAATGCTCTCCTTGAAAGAGAGTCCAGAGAAATAATTCAAGATGTCCAACAGCATCTCCTGTTAGAGAAAGAGCTGTAAACAAGCTGGGTGTCACTGAACAGCGTCCCGGTTGATGGCTCCATTTGTTTCTCCTTTTAACCGTGTTCCTTTCTCAGAATAATATGTGTTGCTGGAGCGAGACAAAGGTCACAGTAGCAGATGTCATATGTCACCTCCTGTGTCGTTATGAGGGGAGTCTACCTTGCTGTTTTCACCCCTCAACCATCTCCTGCTTGTTTTTCACTGCCCACGATGGTAGACGTGTTTCAAGTCAACACTTGCGGAAGCAGTGTCCCTGGAAGGAAGGCAGCAGCAGGGATGGTGCCCACACAGTGCGCACCAGGAAAGCTGTCCATGGACAGCTATTCAGTTTTGTGCCCCCCTTTTGAATGCAATCATCAAGTTGGGTGAATTGGTGGCAAAGAAAAGATGTAGGGAAATTCATGCCTCCTCTTTCTTTGAGTCAATGTTCTGCTTAACAAAGTTCTTCAGTGGACAATGCATGCATGGGATGTTACATTTTAAATGCTTACAGAGACAGGATCACATAGGAGAAAGAAAAACATGATTGAGATTTACTCATTTATTCAGCCAATAATTAATGAGTAATTATGATGTGCCAGGCATCATATTTGGGGTTCTGTAAGTTCATGCTGTGAGGAATGAAATGGTTTAGTCAAGGGGAGAAAAAGAGAACAAGTATACAAATAATTAAAAAGTAATTACAGACTGGCTGGGATGCTCAGTGGTTATGACTCAGCCTATGAACCAGGAGGTCACAGTTCAGTTCCTGGCAGGGCACACAGCCAGGTTGCCAGCTCAATCCCCAGTAGGGGGCATGCAGGAGGCAGCCGATCAATGATTCTCTCTCATCATTGATGTTTCTGTCTCTCCCTCTCCCTTCCTCTCTGAAATCAATAAAAACATATTTTTAAAAATGCTCTTCATTTAAAAGAAAACTTCTACCATTTGGAAATCTATATCTACACAAAGGAACAAAGAGCACAAAAACTGTTAACTACATGAGTAAATATATATTTTCCTTTTATCTGAATACCTTTAATAGACTATTGACTGCTTAAACAAACATACTAATAATTTAGAGGGAAGTTTTATTAACATTTATAGAAGCAAATTATATGACCATAAGAACAAATTTCAGGAGGGGAGAAATGTAAACATACTATTCTATGTTTCTTAATTTAGACATGAAGTTATATATCAAATGAAGATAGATTTTTGAAAGGTTATTATGACTGCTATAAACACTAAAGCAATCACCAAAATAACAAAACAGAGTTATATTTAATAATTCCAAATAAAGGAGATAAAATAGAATCATAACAATATTGCATTAATCCAAAAGAAGGCAGAAAAAGAAGAAACCATAAGCAGATGGGACAAATATAAAACAACTAATAAATTTATAGATGTGAAACTCATCATATAAATATTGAAATTAAATGCAAACAGTAAATAGACTGCAGATTTTAAAAGCAGGACCCAATTACATGCTAGCTGTAAATAATACTCTTTATAAAGACACAAATAAACAAACTCAAAAATGGAAAGAGATATATCATGCAAACACCAATCAAAAGACAGCTGGATTTTAATATTGATTAATATTATGTAATGTTAATGTTAGTAGAGTTTAAAGAAAACATGTTACGTGGGCAAAGGAAGTCATTTCAGTAATTATAAAGAAGACAATTATTTGCTAAACATTTACGTACCTAATAAAGCTTCAAAATACATGAATCAAAGAACTAATAAAACTACACAGAGAAATAGACAAATTCACAATTATATCACTCTCTCAACAATTGTTAGGATATAGACTTGAATGACACTATCTGCCACCTTGACCTAATTGACATTTGTAGAACAGTCTCCCCTAAAACACGAAGCTGTAGCCATTAAAATCCAAGATATAATACTGAATAACAAATGAAAAGTCAGACAGACAACAAAAATAAAATCTTGGATTATTTCGTCTCTCCCTTCATTGATGATCACATATATGCTTGTGCTCCTGCGGTAAATCTCCTAGTCAGCCTCCCTGCACTTTCCCCATTTGAGTACTTCCTTGACTTGTCTCTCCAAGAGATATCTCCCAACTTCCTTGTTTTCTAAATTCTCCCTTACGTCATATTACCAAAGGGAATAGCTAAACTGTGGAGGTCCCTCTCACTTATCCCACCAAGAGGTCTGACTATATTTCCACAGATTTCCAATACTAACCTTCCAAGCTTACACAAAATTTTATTATTGATAAATTATTTCCTGGAGACCTTTCTCGCCACCTGTATAACACCTCCATGAAATCTTCCATTCTAGAGTAGGGCATATAGATGGTTACAGTCATTCAATGTGATTTGTAAGGAAGCAAAGGTATCATATTCCATTCCCTATGACCAAGAGATAAGAAATCTAATTTAAAAGTGCGTGAGCATGCCTGACCGGAGTGCCTCAGTTGGTTGAGTGTTGTCCTGTACACCGAAAGGTCGCCTGTTCCATTCTCAGTGAGGGCACTTGCCTGGGTTGGAGATTCAATCCCTCATCGGGGCATGTGCTGAAGGCGACGAATTGATGTTTCTCTCTCACATCAATCTCTTGCTCTCCTTCCCTTCTTCTCTCTAAGCATGCCTTCCAATGAGTCAATGCAGCTTTAGCGCTTGCTAGGTCAAGAAAAAAAAAAGCAATTAATTTCTCCTTTCCTGGGATCCTCGAAGGTTGTGAAGGGAGCTCAATTATTCAAAATTGGTCCATAATTGTCATCCAACTCTGACAGATACCTGCACAGGCATGTGTGAGTGCCGGTGCATACCTTAGGTGAATTCAATTTCTGTCACATAGAAACTCTGTCAGGTGGTTTCACTTCCCTGACCGCCAGTTACGGCAGCTCTGAAAGGAGCAGGGTAACCCTGCTAGGCGGCTCACAGGGCTGTTTTGAGATGGAAGGAAAACATGACATGAAAGTGCTTTAAAAATATGTTCAATTTGTTCTGTGCTGGAGGGACTTCTATTATGGGTTGAAATGGAAGGAAAGTAACAAGTTAGTGATATTTCCAATTTTTTGTTATAAAAGCAGGGATATCACATTAGATTATATTTAATGAAAATGTTTCATGGGTCAGTGGTTTATCTGAGGGTATTGGGTTTCATTCTGGCTCTATCTCTTCTTTTTTTTTTTAAGATATTTTATTGATTTTTTTTTACAGAGAGGAAGGGAGAGGGATAGAGAGATAGAAACATTGATGAGAGAGAAACATCGATCAGCGGCCTTCTGCACACCCCCTACTGGGGATGTGCCCGCAACCAAGGTACATGCCCTTGACCTGAATCGAATCTGGGACCTTTCAGTTCACAGACTGACGCTCTATCCACTCAGCCAAACTGGTTTCGGCTCTATCTCTTATTTCTTATTTTTAAGAGAGTTACTTAATCTCTCTGAACCTTAGTTGAAAATATGAAGTAATGTCTGTTTTAAGAATATTTGTGAGGATTAAATGAGATAATGTAAGAATCACATCTGCAGGATGCACACATATATACTTTTTTTTAAGTATATATTTCTTTATTGATTTCAGAAAAGAAGGGAGAGGAGAGAGAGAGATAGAAGCATCAATGATGAGAGAGAATCATTGATGAGAGAGAATCATTGAAGGGCTGCCTCCTGCACACCCACTACTGGGGTCCAAGCCCACAACCGAGGCATGTGCCCTTGGTTGGAGTCAAACCTGGGACCCTTCAGTCTGCAGGCTGACGCTTTATCCACTGAGCCACGCCGGCAAGGGCCACATGCACAATCTTATGTGCTTCATACATAGACATGTAATGGAGAATGCTGAGAGGCGAATTATTTAGCACATGGTGTTGTGCACGTTAGACACAGGGTTCATTTTGTAATATAGTGATTCTTCCTATTGACCCCTAGGATTCGTTTGGCAACATAGGAAGACAATTTTGGTTGCCACAACCAGGGGGCAGAAGTGTGCTAGTGGCATCTAGTGGGTACAGATTAGAAGTGCTGTTAAAGGCGATGATTGCCCTGACCTGTTCGGCTCAGTGGACAGAACGCCCGCCTGCAGACTGAAAGGTCCCAGGTTCGATTCCGGTCAAGGGCATGTATCTTGGTTGAGGGCACATCCCCAGTTAGGGTTGTGCAGGAGGCAGCTGATCGATGTTTCTCTCTCATCGATGTTTCTAGCTCTCTATCCCTCTCCCTTCCTCTCTTTAAAAAAAAACAATAAAATATATATTAAAAATGCGATGATGCACAGTTCTATGCCCCCCACAACAAATTATACAGCTTAAAAAAATGTTAATAGTGTCAAGATTGTGAAACCCCCATTGTAATGCATGATGAAAGCAAAGATGTGCAGGATTCTCTTCCCCATGTATGTGCAGCTTCTGACATCTGAAAAATTTGTCTGGGCTCAGAGAGGAAAAAGTAAAAAAAGTATTCTGTGATTTTCTTTTGCCTTTTTCCCCCCTCATATTGTTCCATGGGCATTTTTCTTGTTTTGTCAGAGTCAGGGGTCAGTGGGGGTCCATTAAAAGAGCCACATCTCTCCGAGACCGGTTTGGCTCAGTGGATAGAGCGTCGGTCGGCCTGGGGACTGAAGGGTCCCAGGTTCGATTCTGGTCTGGGGCATGTACCTTGCTTGCGGGCACATCTCCACTGTGGGGCGTGCAGGAGGCGGCTGATCCATGTCTCTCTCTCATTGATGTTTCTGACTTTCTATCTCTCTCCCTTACTCTCTGTAAAAAATCAATAAGATATATTAAAAAAAACAACAAAACAAAACAAAAAACAGCCACATCTTGTGCAGAAGCTCTGCCTGTTGTCCTAATAAACTGGAATATCAGGCCCAGTATGGTGACATGATTCCTGATTCACGTCCATGTTCTTTTCTTGGGTGACGCTTCAACTATTTTTCAGAGACTGTGTACATCTGCCGATCTAAACCACATGCAAGATGCGGGCTGGTTTGAGCTAGAGATAGACAGCCTTCTAGGTCTCCAGTCCTGTTCCTAAATAGACCAGCAGGATCAGACCTTTTCATTATGATTGGCAAGATTATCCATTTCCTAGGTAGGTCAACTCACCAAAAAAAAAAAAAAAAAGGAAAACCTTTCAGATGAAATGTACCACAAAGCCTCATATTCCACATCTAGACTAGCAACAATTTTTTGGTTGCGCAAGACAGATATCCGATTGTCATCTATAACCCCCAGATCATAAATCTGTGCACCTGACCCTTCAGGCGATGCCCGGTGTCTTGCTGTAGGCAGAGCCAGTGTTCCTCCTATCGAGAACTCATTCACAGGTGGCACCCCAAATTCACAGAGGTCCAAAGGCATAAGGACACATTATCATGTGGGGGCCAATAAAAATCATGTGAGTGACACGAACCCAGGTATATGGGTGACAGCCGTTGGACTATTGTCTTGGGAAAGTAAATAAGAACCTAATCAAGAAGGGCCATTTCAGGTCCTATTTTAATCAGAGAAATCTCCCTGGTCTGTTCTTTTTAACGTATTTCCTGGTCGCAGTGGAGGGTAAGCACATGAAGGCTGATTAGCCATAAAGGGGACCCTCAAAATAGTTGCTGAGCTGAATGAATTACTAGTTGGGTGTTTCACTTGAGACGAAATGATTGACTTCCCATTGTTCTAAGGATAACGCTCAAAATCCTTTACAGGCTATGAAAAGCTAGTGTTCTTTTAGTGCCCTGATTCCAGTTCTGTAATTAAGTCAGGACTGCGGTGATCTTTGGTCCGTCATTCTACATAGTACCTGCTCTGTCCAGGGCTCTCAATAGATAATTATGGGATAAAGAAATACATAAATGAATAGATGAGTCTACACTCATATGTTTTCTCAGGCCATTCCAGGCCGAGGGAAATATGAAAAAATATTCAGCATTACTCTGGTGGAAGTATCTCAATCTGATGATGATATTTGAACATACAAACCAAAGTAAATCTTATCAGTGATTTAATAATGTGATAGAAAATAGTTAAAAGCACATTGAAGTAGAAGCATGCACAGCTTGCTTTTATTTCCCTGGGTAGCAGTTCCTGCTTGCTACCACATTCTAGTCAACCCATTCTTGTTTCTGTTGTTATTTATTTGCTTGTCTTTGGAACCAGACAACCTTGGTTCCACTTACTTTCTTGGTATTTTATTCTGTATACTTGACCTTTTGTCTAGACCCTTCTGTCTTCCTCTATTCATTCAATTCTTCCCTGACGGATCATTTGCTAAGAGACGTCTCCCTAACAATCTGATCATGGGACTCCTCTTTTCTTTGGCATTTTTTTGATTTTATACTGCTATTATTTTTCATTGTACTTGTTACTATTTTAAAATATGCTGCATGCTTATTTGTTTAATTTTTTTAAATATATTTTATTGATTTTTTACAGAGTGGAACAAAGAGGGATAGATAGTTAAAAACATAAATGAGAGAGAAACATCAATCAGCTGCCTCCTGCACGCCCCCTACTGGGGATGTGCCCACAACGAAAGCATATGCCCGTGACCAGAATCGAACCTGGGACCCTTTAGTCCACAGGCTAATGATCTATCCACTGAGCCAAACCAGTCAGGGCAATTATTTGTTTAATTATTTTCTACCCTCTAGAATCTACATGCCATGAAGGGACAAATTTCTTTTTTTTTGTTTTTTTGTTTTTTTAAATGTTCTTCTTAACATCTCAATGAGGACGTGGGACCTAGAAAATACACATAATATATTTTGAATGGATATATGGATGGAGAAAGAATGAATGCGTAACTGGAGAGGCCTTTATTGAATTCCAAAATCTGGATTTGATCTCATATGGTGAAAAGAATGCCGTCGTTAAAGGGAAAAAAAAAAAAAGATGAGAAAATTTGAGGCAGTAGAATGTGTGCAGTCATTGAGGCATAAGGGAATCATGTTGTATTTGGGGATTTTTTTTTCCTGAAATCATATATGTCTTGGGTAGGGGCCAAACCCAGGCTGCACAAATAGCCAGTGGAGAACAAGGCAGATTATGAAAGGATCTCACAGCTAATAAATTCATTATCTTTTCTCTAAGCCAGAGGAAGTCACAGAAGGCCTTCCGACTGGTAAATGAAACGATGCAGTCCGCATTTCAGGAAGATGAGTTCAGCTGCTGGCTGGGAAGGAAACGGGAGAGAAGGTGGCTGCTGGCCAGGGATCCAGCCGGCTGGCTGGCGACAAAGTCTAGAAAGTCTTGCTAAAGCATCTCTTTTGTAAGACGCTCCGTTTTGTTTTCTTTAAAATGGGGACCTGACCGTTTTAGGATTACAGTAAGCCTCGGAGATAGCTATTCTTCCCGTGCGATCCTGTTTATTTTTTCATTGTTCACTTCATAGGTTTTTCAGTCCAAGGTGATAAATGGAGGGAGGTGCAAAGAGAAGGAGGAATGAGAAAGATCAGAAACATTTTCTTAAACCTGTTTTACTTAAGGCGCATGTTATCAAAGGTTAAGCTCTACAAAGGCATGTATAAATAGAGGATAAAATGAGGCCAAGGTAACGCACACTGAAACACTAAGGCCAGAGGGTACGGAGGCCAAGAGAAGGTCAGTATTACCATAGCCGGCTCAGAGAGAGATTATAGGGTGGCGTCTGCGGAAGGAAAAGTGATATTAAAGTTAGGAGTGCCAGCAGGCATCAGAGTGGCAGAGATGGTGATGAGGGAAATGTGTTGGTACAAATGCAATGAAGCAGGGACCCAGCCCCAGCCCGGCTCCAGGCCTGACCCTCATCCTTACTGACAGCATAAGACTAAGTGAGACTATTTCTTCTCTTTAAGTTTTAAAATATACTTTTGTTTATTTATTAAATATATATTTTATTGATTTTTTTTACAGAGAGGAAGGGGGAGGGTTAGAGAGATAGAAACATCAATGAGAGACATCCGTCAGCTGCCTCTTGCATGCCCCCTACTGGAGGGTGTGCCCGCAACCAAGGTACATGCCCTTGACCTGAATTGAACCTGGGACCTTTCAGTCCACAGGCCGATGCTCTATCCACTGAGCCAAACCGGTTTCTGCTAAAATATACTTTTATTGATGTCAGAGAGGAAGGGAGAGAAATAGAAATATCAGTGACGAGAGAGAGAATTTTTGATCAGCTGCCTCCTGCACATCCCTTACTGGGGATCAATCCCGCAACCCGGGCAGGTGCCCTGACTGGGAACTGACCTGGGACCGCTTGGTTACTAGGGGGACACTCAACCACTGAGCCACACAGGCTGGACTGAGTGAAACTATTTCTCCCCTCCCTGAAATTTGCTTCCTGATCTATAGAATAGAGACATGGGTGTTACTGTGTTAGGAAAAGCAGGGGTCCCCTACTTGCCCACCTTCTTCACCATAGCGACAGAACTAGGAATGTACTACATTCACTGTTTTAAAAACTCGGAAAGGCACTCTGCATTTTCTGATGATGATGCTACAGCAGTTCCCCTCGCCAGAGTTCTTAGTGTCAGGAGATATGACTCCGGCAGCCATTCCGTGTTGTTGACGATTCTGATTAGGGATTATATATTTCGGGTTCACAAAAGCAGAAACATTACCGCTGCATCGAAATTATTTAATTCCCAGATGTAAGGTTACCAAACAGGGAGCCGAGGAGAAATGTGTACAATCAAAGAGAGCCGGAGAGTCGGGCTCAGATTTTTGAGGGCTAAATGAGGCGTGGGGAGCATTCCAGCTTTTTCATTTGGATTACTTCCTAGATCTTTTTTTTTTTAATACATTTTTATCTCTTTCAGACATGAAGGGAGAGGAAGAGGGAGATAGAAGCATCAATGATGAGAGAGAATGATTCATGGGCTGCCTCCTGTACACCCCTATGAAGGATCATACCTACAACCTGGGCATGTACCCTGATCAGGAATTGAACCGTGACCACCTGGTTCATAGGCCAAGGCTGAACTACTAAGCCACACCGGCCAAACGCTTCCCTAGATCATTTCCGGGAAGGTAAGCAATACTGTTTTCACCGGACAGCCTCCAAGATGTATCAGAGACTTCCTCAGCAGATGCCTCTAGAGTTAACATTATGAGGCAGGGGCAATGGGTGCAGATAGTTTGCTGAGTCGTACACTTGAACCCAGTCTGAATTTACAAACCCATGTCACCCCAGTAAGTTAATTAGAAAAAAAAGAGGGAGGTTGCGTTATGAAGGGTTAATTTCGGAGAGGGAAAGACGCAACTCGGAGTCTTGGCGCTGTTTTGTCTTCTCTTCCGCTGACATTTCCTGTAAACGGCGAGGATCTGTGTCTGAGATGAAAAGAGCTCCGCGAGGGTTTTTCTCACACCTTGGGAGCTAATTTGTTGACTTTACGCCTGAGCTAAAATATCCTATTTCTGAAACTTCTCGTTTTTTCCTGAATGATGGAGGATGCGTGCTTTTTCCTCCCAGTGACTTGGCACAAAAACCTACTTTCCTTTTCAGAGAGGATAATTTTGAGCAGGCGAAACGTTGGCATTGGGAAAGGGAAACAGGCTTGGCAAAGTTTTTCTAGGGCATCACCGGACACCGTTTTAGGGGGAAATCTGACCCGGGAAGCTGACTCACTGGGAGGGGCGTGAACTGTCATCGAACAAGCTCTGAAGACCTTTGACAGGGGGCCTACAGCACACACCGAGCTTTGCTGGGATAGTCCTGGCTTCTTCCTTTCCCTCAAAGCTGTTAAGCAGGCCCTCTCTCACTGCCAGAAGGTTCCATTTTGAATCCTACACTCTGTACTCACCTATTTCAGGGGGACTCTTTGAGAGATTTAAGAAGTTTCTTATAGCCGAGACCAGTTTGGCTCAGTGGATAGAGCGTCGGCTTACGGACTGAAAGGTCCCAGGTTCGATTCCGGTCGGGGGCATGTACCTTGCTTGCGGGCACATCTCCACTGTGGGGTGTGCAGGAGGCGGCTGATCGATGTCTCTTTCATTGATGTTTCTGACTTTCTATCTCTCTCCTTTCCTCTCTGTAAAAAATCAATAAAAATATATATAAAAAAAAGAAGTTTCTTACAGATCTTCTCTATGATTCAGAGTTGTACAAAGCCGGGGAGAGGGGATATCTTCTTAGTGTGATAACATCATTTTAACTCTATGATTCAGTTCACCTCGGAACTGGATCTGAGTCACCCTGTTGGATTTTGTGAATAAGTCCCTTCTTCTTTAGGGAGGTAGGTTTTAAGGATGGTTCCTTTCCCCGGCACATAGCCGAGCTCTGCTTTCTGTTCTCCACATTGTCACCTGGGGATCCTCTCTGATCTGTCTTTGTGAAACTCAGCCGGGTTCTGGACACGGATTTCTGCCTGTTTTAGGCTTGTGAAATTCTCACGAACACATTTTGACTAGAGAGAGTTAGGTTTGGGATCTTGACTCTTAACTGATTTACTCCATCACTTATTTACCCACTAACCCAGGCCTGAGATTCTAGAGCATCAGCAACTTTAAGTAATTATCTATTCCCTCCATCTTTAAAAGGAGATAGTAAGATGTGACTTAGTTTGAGAAAAATAAGTGAACTGGAAGGGCAATTGCACCGTCTAGTCTGTGACAGATAACAGATGCTGAATAAATGTTACTTCTCACTTTTCCTAATCCGAAAATGTCAAATAAGGAAAAAAGATACCAGGAAACTGAGATATAACGTCTCAAAACTTTTGACATTCTTGACTTAAAAGATCAGTTTCCAAATTTTAGATTACTCTCGATACCTCCTGTAAGTGAAATCACACAGTACTTCTCTCTTTGTGAACTGGCTTTTGATACGCAGCACCTGAAACCCAGTGCATGAAATTCATGCACTCAGGGGAGTCCCCCAGCCTGGCCTGCACCCTCTTGCAGTCTGGGACCCCTCGCTTCTTACAGCCCTCCTGCTCACTGCCCCTTAGTGCTGCTGTGAGCCCAGCTTCTGGCTGATCAGTGCTCGCCCTCTGGGAGCGCACTGACCGCCAGGGGGCAGCTCCTGCCTTGAGCGTCTGCCCCCTGGTGATCAGTGCATGTCATAGTGACCAGTGGTTCCAAAGTTCAGTCAATTTGCATATCAGGCTTTTATTATATAGGACTAGAGGCCCGGTGCATGAAATTCATGCATGGGGAGTGTCCTTCTGCCCAGCCTGCTCCCTCTCCAATCTGGGACCCCTTGATGTCCATTTAGGTGCGATCCAGGATTGGGCCTAAATGGGCAGTCAGACATCCCTCTCACAATCCAGGACTGCTGGCTCCCAACTGCTTGCTTGCTTGCCTTCCTGATTGCCCCTAACTGCTTCTGTCTGCCAGCCTGATCACTCCATAACCACTCCCCTGCCAGCCTGATAGATGTCTAACTGCCCCCTTCCAGCATGTTTGCCCCTACCAGACTCCCCTGCAGGCCTGGGTTCCTCCCCCCAACTTCCCTTCCCAACTGCTCTACCCTGCAGGTCCGGTCACCTCCAACTTCCCTCCTCTGCTGGCCTGGTCATCCCTAACTGCCCTCCCCTGCAGGCTTGATCACCCCCAATTGCCCTCCCTTGCAGGCCTGGTCCCTGCCAACTGCCCTCTCCTGCTGGCCATCTTGCGGTGGCCATTTTGTGTCCACATGGGGGCAGTCATCTTGTGTGTTGCCATGATGGTCAATCTGCATATTACTCTTTTATTAGATGGGATAGAGGCCTGCTGCATGGGTGGGGGCCAGCTGGCTTGCCCTGAAGGGTGCCTGGATCAGGGTGGGTGCTTCCTTGGGGCATAGGGTGGCCTGGGAAAGAGGCCTGTGGTGGATTGCAGGCCAGCCACACCCCTGAGCAACCCAAGCAGAGGCCCTGGTATCTGGGATTTGTTTATCTTCTACTATTAAAACTTTGTAGCCTGGAGTGGAGCCACACCTTCTGCTGGCACAGCCATTGAAACTTGGTTGCCTTAACCTCCACCACCCAGGCTTTGGGGAAAGCTTGGCTTCTTCCATCGCCAGGGGCAACCCAGGCTTCTCTCCTGCGCCACCTTGGTTGGATTAATTTGCATAATCGCTCTGATTGGCTGGTGGGAATGGCTGGTGGGTGTGGTTTCTGAGTGTAGAGGAGGTGTGGTCGATTTGCATATTATTCTTATTAGATAGGATAATATTCTCATGGCACATCTACGTTATAGCATATGACAGAATGTGCTTGTTTAAGATTAACATGTCATGGTATGTATTATAGACAACATTTTGTTGATGCAGTCATCTCTCTGTGAACGTTTTGATTGCTTCCTTCCCTCAACTACTGTGAATAATGCTGCCATTAAGTATGGGTGTACAGACATATTTTTGACTTCATATTTTGGAATCTGATTTTTTGTTTCTTATGGTGGCATTATTAAGATATTGTGCATTGCAGAGACTTGGAGTATGTAGTAACATTGAATTTTTTGTTAAGGGAAATTTACATGTATCATCATACACATAACATGTGCAGAAGATATAATTTTGCATCCTGCTTCCCTCATTACAGTAGACAAATCTGATGGGAGGAATAGACATGATGCCTTGTGAAGCAAAAACCCAGAAAGATGAGCAGCCCCTACCTTTCATTCCCTCTGATGAAATGAGGTGTCTCAGGTCTTTAGGAACTTCTTTGTTATCTTAAGAAAAGTGCACTGTCAAGTGCAGTGGAGAAAGTGCCTGCATGAAGCAGTTTTGATTTAACACCAAGTGCAAAGCCTTTTTATGAGAAAGCAGGAGAAATCAATGATGATGACTGAAGGAGAATACAAAGTCATACGGCCGATCCCCAGCATTTATACACACCAAGGCCCGAGTAAATAAATATAATCAAAATGAATAAGAAAAAGTAAAAAGGGAAGCATAACCTACCCTTTATCTAGAAATGGAATCTATATATTCATCATCGAACATGTTATCTTTCTCTGCTTACTTCAAATAGAAAGCAGGTGTGCCCACTCTTTCGTCTCCCTGATTTTAATGTGTGCCATATGCTGAGAGATAAAACATTCAGAATTTCAGAATCCATTTATACCTTTACTTAAAAGTCACAGAAACCAGACATATAAATGTATTGCAGATATGGGTTAACAAGGTGGCAGAAAATTAATAAACGTATAGACTCAAGCCAGGAGATTTTATTGGAACTGGACAACAGAAACACACTTTATTTCAAAAGCCATCTATGTGCTGGTGGCTCTCATCCTTATATTGGTATCTGATAGGCAATTGGTTAAAATCCAGTGGGCTGGCATGTACTCCGCACTCATGTATCCAATTGGTAGGGACAGGGCTTGAGGCATCTTGCCCCATCCCCCGGGTTCGGTGGCTACTTACTGACCCAGCCCTGGGTGGGTCCAATTTTTCACTGCCTACGGACGCTGTGTGTCCATTCTCTTCTCATCCTCCTGAGATTTTCTTCCAGGTGGACATCTGGTTTATTTGAGGTGTTCATTACTATGCCAGGTGGAGCAATGCTAAGCTGGTAGGATTTGGAAATAGTCTACACTATGTGGTCTAAACAGCTTCCATAGATAAGTAGTGAGGGACAGTGTGATGTAATAATAGCCTGAGGAGAGTTCTCTTGTTTTATCCCGAGAGCCCTGAATCCAACATACACACACACACACACACACACACACACACACACACTTTTGTTTCTGTCTTTACCCCTCCAGGTGTCTCAATGTCAAATCTTGATCTTGTTTGATCCACTGTTGTGTTCATTTTCCCCTTGAGGCTCACTGGTCAGAATTGACTGATTAAAAAAAAAAAAGTATGTTTTTGTTTTTGTTTTGTTTGTTTTTTTAATTCTAAAAAGCCATTATTACATACAGAACTTCTTTCGGAATAAAATTTCCTGGATAATTCATTGCTCTTTTAAAGAAATGAAATTTTCTCCTGGTGAGGAAATACCCTTTCCTAGGCATACAGTTTTTAATTTAAATGTGTTGACTGATAGGTAACGTGTCAATGCCAGTGTCCTCTCTGGTTTTCAGCTTCTACTGAAAGTTTGATCCTTGGGAACTTTCTTTCATTTCTTCTAAGTTCAACGAGGCAATACAATGCACTTTTTCTATGTTTATTCAATACGTGAAGATTTTATAATGCTGAGTTTTTAGGAATCTAGTCTGCCATATTGCTGAAAATGAAGTCAAATTAACCTATCCCTATGAAGAAACATAAAAATGTATGTGTTGTTTTGTTTTTGTTTTTAAATCCTAAAAAGCCATTATTACATACAGAACTTCTTTCAGAATAAAATTTCCTGGGAAATTCATTGCTCTTTTAAGTAAATGAAATTTTCTCCCGGTGAGGAAATACCCTTTGCTAGGCATACAGTTTTTTTAATCTAAATTTATTGGGGTGACACTGGTTACTCAAGTTGTGTAAGTTTCAAGGGTACAGCGCCATTGTGCATCATCTGTATATATCACCCGCAGTCAAATCTCTCGTGTGGAATAGGTAATTATTCACCACACACTACAAGGTCTCAGCAAAGCGCTCCAAGCCTTCCCTGTTCTGTTCCCGACTCTTGTCTCACTCTCACCAGGACTTGCCTCCCGCCCCCCCTGGGAACAGAACATGTCTAGTATTTCCCACACTGACATCTATGCCCTACTGCTCCCTTTATTTTAAAAACCCTTTTTGTATTTCATTGTCTTGCTGCTCTTCTTCATACATGACAATTGAAGTCAGGTGACACAAGTTCTACAAAGATTTCTTGGATCCTTCAGATAACCTAACTGTCCATCCTTTGACTTGGGCAAATATTACATTTTAACAATTGGCATAAAATTATCTGCAATTTAAAAAGCCCCTCATCCCAACTCCTTAATCAGTACTCGATATAATCTTTCAATAACTTTCTGTTTAACCAAGAGAAATCATTTGAGCAAATACTTTTAAGTGATTTTCTTTTTTTTTTATTATACAAACTAAACTGTATAAATTGGTAATTTTTCCTATTTGTATTTCCTAGTGCATGTATTGGAGATTGTTCCATATCATACGGTGCTTTATAAACCAATTATCACAGTTCTCACCCTGTTTCTAAGTTATTGGTTTATCTATCCCCTTTGTAATGGGGCAGTTTCCTCCTCTGAAGACTGGAACAGCTTGCTCACCTGTGCAGCTGGAATGTCAACCAGGCACATTCAGGATATGGTTGTTAAACAAACAAATGTGATTTTAATTTCTACTCATTAATGTGCTTTTATTTCAATGGGTAACATGCACATTGCCTCAGCATTGCTCAGGAGATTCCAATAACTATTCTGTGAATGCTCCAGCTTCACAGATACAATGCTAGTCCCCTTACATTGTAAAGCAAATTTCATCGCATTCAGGGTGACTTTAAAAAAAAAGACAGGCTAGGAATTTGAAGCCCCTTAAACACTGGTCCATTTAAGGAGAGAAACAATTCCGTCATGGCTGCCATTCGCCTGCGCGGGCATTGCAGGCATGGCATCAGCCTTGCCCTTTGGAAGATTTCTAGCTGACCTTTAGAGAAAGCTGGGACTCAGCGGGAATAACAGCAAGTGTTGCTACTCCTATTACCAATTTTGATGAAAAAAAAAAAAAAAGCTCAGGAAACATTGAAAAGGAAGGCCTTGGTTATTTAACCATTTTTATTTTTTCAGCTCCTACAGAGAAATGGACAGCACATGTTTAAATGCAAATATCACGTGAGTGTGTGTATGTGTGGAAGAGCCGCAAGACTCCATGTGCCACTTGCCAGTTGTACAGTTTGATCAGTTTCTATAACCTTTCTCCCATGTCTTTACCTGTAAAACAGTCATAATCGTAGTGAGGCACATAGCACAGTGTCATTGCAAGTTTGGAATATTGAAAGGAATATTCACGAAAGGTACCGAGCACACACCTGACAGGTGGTACAGCGGGGAGGAAAGACCTGGTTGGTTCATCAGGGGATGGGAGTGCTTGGTCTCAATCCCCTTTCCATCGCTTTCCGTGATGGCTGAGTGAGAAGTGTGGAGCGGATGCTGAGAGAGGCCCATTCCGTTCTTCAAGCTGTGACGCTCCCAGCGGTGAGCACCATCATTCATCTTCCCCTGCATCCTCCCAGAGACATGGTTCCTCCCTGAACCTCATTGTAACCCTTCACAACACACTGCTGTGGCATGCCAGGGGACATGTTCCAGAACTTCTTGAAGAATCTACTCCTCTAAAATTAGGAAATATATTGCCCTGACTGGTTTGTCTCAGTGGATAGAGCGTCAGCCTGCAGACTCAAGGGTCCCAGGTTCAATTCCGGTCAAGGGCATGTACCTTGGTTGCGGGCACATCCCCAGTGGGGGACATGCAGGAGGCAGCTGATCGATGTTTCTCTCTCATCAATGTTTCTAACTCTATCTCTCTCCCTTCCTCTCTGTAAAAAAAAAACAAAAAAACAACAACACACACAATAAAATATAAATTTTAAAATTAGGAAATACACTGTGGCACATTGAACACAAGGGAAATGTTTGTTGAGAGGACCTGTGACAAAGAGAGAGGGGAGTTCTAAGTGGGCAGCCTCATAGGGTGTGGGAGCAGCAGGTGTGGCTGGAACAGGGAAAGGCTGGTGTCTAGAGGGGGGTCTTCAGGGAAAAGAAAAAAAAAAGAAAGAAAAAACCTAACACATTATCTGATTTTTTTTTTTTACCGTATAATAAGTTAAATTGAAAGGCATCTTTTAAAAACCCTGGGAAAATGCAGGCACACTTATACTTTCACCGAAAATTGACAGCAAGGAGAACGAGACAATTATTGCTACGCAAAACAACGAAACCGTCGTTCAAAGCAGGGAATGAAGTCACAGTGCATTTCTTGGCTCAGTAATAAGCCTTTATAAGGATGTAGCAATAACAATGAAATATTAATTTATCTGACAACTGAGACAATGTATTCTGTAGAAGGTAGAAAGGTCAGGAGTACGAAAGAGCTCAATCCACAGCCAACATAAAAGAAAAGCAAATTGGACTGGCCGGGAGATAACTGGATGTACACATCATTTAGATGTACAGAGGTAAATACCAAAATAAAACTGCTCAGTGAACTTTAAAAATACCATTGGGGGAAGACGGTTGTTTCCGGTAGCACGATAAAGATAGAAGAATAAAACTGACATGTGTACAATGAGGTTTCAGTCTCATGAAACATTGATGGTGCTGAATGTGGGGTGTACTTTTGCTCACCCCATATCCAGCACTATCAATGTTTCATACACAGTTGTGTGTATGCAAAACACAGAGTTTATTCTTGTTTTATTATTTATTAATTGTTGCATTATTTATTTCTGTTTCATTTTTTTTTTACATTTTCATTGATTTCAGAGAGGAAGGGAGAGGGAAAGAGAGAGAGAAACATCAATAATGAGAGAGAATCATTGATTGGCTGCCTCTTGCAAGCCCCGTACTGGGGATCAAGCCTGCGGACTGGGCATGTTCCCTTGACCAGAATCAAACCTGGGATCCTTCGGTCCCGCAGGCTGACACTCTATCCACCCAGCCAAACCAGCGAGGGCACATTTTTTGTTTCTATTACAACAGTATACAGTATACAGTGGTACCTCGAGATACAAGTTTCGTTCTGTAACCTTGAGGCGTGGGAAACTATGAGACGCTCGAGTCGCGGTAAACTGGTGGGTCGTGTGCAGCCGGCCGATCCGAACGATGACTCCTATCTCAACTGTTGCTCGTATTTCAAAGCCAAAATCGCTCGCTCGACGGCTCGTATCTCAAAAACCTTGTATGTTAGGGCACTCGTATCTCGAGGTACCACTGTACCTGCTTTTTGCCTGTACATTCTTTCTACTATTTCACACAGACATTGTATGGGAAAAATATATTATTACCCAGTAATGTAGAGAAGGAGCATGGGTTAAAGAAATGATGATATCAACAGATGGTAGTGAGAAGGGTCATATTTGAGTCTTTTGATCTTCAATAATGTGTAATTAACTTGCAGAGCAAGTAGCACTTTAAAGTGAACTAAAATCTTCTATCCCAACTTAATTGACATGCGAGAACTTAGGATCTGCAGTTGACCCCTCTTACCCCTACTTCCGGATTAATAGACCCGCTTCAGGTGGAGTGGCCTGCACCAGTCTCTGGGGTGGGGCCAGGCTGAGGTCAAGAATGCGCGCACTTAGAGCCTCTTGATACCTTACAGCAACAGCCTTGCCATTCAACACGTTGTTGTTTTTTTTTAAATATATTTTTATTGATTTTTTACAGAGAGGAAAGGAGAGGGATAGAGAGTTAGAAACATCGATGAGAGAGAGAGAGACATCGATCAGCTGCCTCTTGCACACCCCCTACTGGGGATATGCCCACAACCTAGGTACATGCCCTTGACCGGGATCGAACCTGGGACCTTTCAGTCCGCAGACCGATGCTCTATCCACTGAGCCAAACCAGTCTGGGCAACAAGTTTTGTTTTTGTTTGTTTAAAGGCTACAAGGAAACAGGAGAGTATTATCCTATGACAGCGTGCTCCATTGTAGCAGACTTTTATTTGCTGTCCCTGGAGGAAAAATACAAATAATTAAAAGTAATGTGCATAAAACTGGCCTGACTGGTAATGAGGTAATAATTTTTCCAGCTATGTATTTGGACATCGACTTTGCAATTTTATCCTCCAGTGCTTCTGACTATTTCACATTTATGGACTGCTCTTAACAGTCACCATTAACAAAAAGATAAGCCAGAGGCCTACATCTCAGTGCTTCTGGCAAAGAGGGAACTTGGGCAGCTTAAAGCAATGCTTAGACTCTTAGATTCTTATTCCTGTGTCTTGGTAACAGGATGGAGTCATAGATACAATTTCTGGCCTCACTATAAACTGCCTAGGACCTGGCATCTAAGGATAACTATGATTGTGATTACTATTACTGCTAATAACAGGTGCAAAATGCCAGAAAACTATTATTATTGCAATATTGAGAATGGTAGAAAACTGATATTATTGCAATATTATTAGAGCACTTATTAACATACAAGGACCAACATAATTTAGCCATTATTAATGCATGCTTTGCTAGATTCTAAATGACATCCATGCATGGATGGATGCATGCATCTATTCAGATGTTCAACAAACATATATCTGGTTCCCACTACATGACCTGGTTCTAGGCCCAGCAGATACAGAAATGACAAGCACAGTGTGTAATCTTTATAGAAGGAGAAAGAGCACCAGGACATATGTTGTTGTTTTTTAATATTTGTATGGATTTTAGAGTGGGAGAGGAAGAGAGAGCTGGAAATATCAATGATGATAGAGAATCATTGATCGGCTGCCTCCTGCACACTAACTATGGGGATCAAGCCTGCAACCCAGCATGTGCCTTGACGGGGAATCCAACTGTGACCTCCTGGTTCATAGGTTGATGCTCAACCACTGAGCTATGGTGGCCAGGCACCAGGCCATGATTAATATAAAATGACAGATGGAATAAGCCAGTCAGAGAAAGATAAATATCACACGATCTCACTCATTTGTGGAATATAATGAACAACATAGAGTGATGAACAAAAACAGATCCAGAGACAGAGAAGCATCGATCAGACCATCAAACCTCAAAGGGAAAGTAGGGGAGGGTAGGGGTAAGGGGGAGAAATCAACCAAAGGACTTGTATGCATGCACATAAGCCTAACCAATGGACACAGACACCAAAGGGGGTGAGAGCATGAGTGGGGGAGGGGAGGGAGGCCATGGGGGGAATAAGGACACATGTAATCAATAAAGAAAAAAATAAACATAAAATGAAAATAAAATGAGATGACTAAAATAAATAAGTGAAAATAAAACAACAGATGGGTATTGAAGTAGAACAGAGTCTCAGCTCATAAACTCAGATGTGTCTGCGACCTTAGGATGTTGGTTTACTGAGCACTTCTGTCCACAGGAAGGGAAAGCGCTGAGAGACAAGAGAATCCCCTGGCATCCAAAGGAAGGGATGAATCGGAATGTATCTCTCTTGCCTTTCTGATTATCCTCCAATCCAGCTGCCTCCAACTCCTGCTGAATGCTCATGTGAGGGGTGGTTTTAGGAGATTGATGAGAAGTTACAATCTCTCCTTTCTTCCATGTCATCTCCACACTCAGACAACTGGAACAGTCTAGAGGCAGAAGTCAGACAAAAATCAAAGCCCAATTTCCCTCTCATGATGCCAATCCTGGGGAAGTATCTCCTAAAATTTTCATCCAAACACACTCTCTTTGTAAGTCCTAATATCATAATCTGAAATAGACCTTACATAAGTATTTCCTGCCCTCTGAGATACAGGTTAGGGGAAAGTAAAACAATGCAGTATTTTTCTCCACTGGCCTTGGAGAGTTTTTGTAAATACATTTTTATTAATTTTTAAAGAGAAGGAGAAACATCATTTAACAGCAGGGGATAGAGCCCACAGCCTGGGCATATGTCTTTGCCTGGGAATCAAACCGGCAATCTTTTGGAGCACAGGACGATGCCCAACGAACTGGGCCTCACCCGCCAGGTGACCTGGGAGATTTAAACAGAAATAGGTGATAACTAAAATGGAGATGGGCTCAGCATGTAAAAAAAAATTTAAAAAAAATTAGAGCAATTTTAACATAAATTTAGGATATTATCTTAACCCTGAGTTAATTTTGAGACCTGAAGGGGAATTGCAATATTATTAGAGCACTTATTAACATACAAGGACCAACATAATTTAGCCATTGTTAATGCATGCTTTGCTAGATTCTAAATGGCATCCATGCATGGATGGATGCATGCATCTATTCAGATGTTCAACAAACATATACCTGGTTCCCACCACCTGGATTAGGAATATATCACTTAAATACAGGTAAGACACAGACAACCCTGTGTTCTTGTTTCAATAGCTCTTAGGAAAAAAGGAAGTTTAAATAAGGAGAATCACAAGCATACACAGAGAAGAAAGTGCCATTTCAGATCTTGCTTGCATCTCTAACACAACCACATTTCAAAGCATCTTAAAATATTGATGGCATGAGCCACCAGTTTTACTCTCCCGGAACAAAGAGAAAGGCTGTTTATCTTAGACAGATCTTTGCTTTGCTGAACATTGTTTCCTCTTGAGGGGAGTGGGGGGTGGGAGTGTCCTTTCATTGGTTCAATAGCTGAACAAATGGCATTTTCAATCTTGGGTAATTCGGTCTCAATATTGTCATTGACTAGGATTAATGCCAGATGGATCCCGGGAATATTTCTAAGGGTTCACTGCTAACAGAAAGGAAAGGTCCGAATATACACCTGTTCACAAAGGATGGGATGGGATGGAAAAGAGAGGCATTTAATCAACAACAGGATAGGCACATTGCTTTGCAGTAAAGGTGCAAGATTAGTGCAGACCTCTTAAGGCCAAATGCACCCAAAGAAGGACCGAAAGGCTACAAGTTTGCTTCTCCTGTGAGGTGACTTAGCATTGACCATGTACCAGGCCTTGGGCTAAGCACAGTCCTCACAGCCAAGTTTAGTGCTCATGCCCATTTGAGAGATGAGGAAATAGTCTCCAAGAGGCTAAGGAATGTACCCAATTCACATTTTTGAAAGTAGCATGGTGAGATTTTAATGTGGAACGCTGACTTTAAAACTGTGCATAGTCTACCATGTTTCGGAGGACTAGAAAACGCTACAATTTTAAGGGTGAAAAGAATAATATAGGTCATTTGTCAATCACTCCTCTCTTCTACCAGAATCCTTTCCACAACTTACGCAAGTGGTCCTCTAGCCTGTTTGAAAGCCTCTGCTCCTTAAGCCTCTGAAAAGGTTATCGGTCCTGTCTTTCCTATCCAACCAGGCATATACGGCAACATATATGATGAAAGTATGCACTTTCCTCCCCTTTCCGCCCTCCCTCATTCAGTGTGCTAGGCTGACCAGCCCAAAGACAGACCTCAGAAAAGCTTTCTCTTCTTAACCCATGGATGGTTCTCCATTGCTTGCATGACAATTGTAGAATACGTCCCCATTTGACAAAAATCTGTCTCTCCAGCATCTTGCTGTTTTCCATATAGTTGGGGAAACACTGAATAGCAACTAGAGTTTCTAAATTCTAAGCAGTTCGGTGACCCTATGTCACGGGGCAAACTTTTTCTTCTGCCTAAACTTGAGTGTGTAGACTTTGCCCTCTATAGAAAGCCTCTATTCCTCTGTGAAGAGCCACAATGATGAGCAACTCATTTGAGAAGTCTTAATGCATACTTTCATCAGAGTCAGTCTCACCCAACTATGTGTTCATAGCTGTTTGGTGACAAAATTTTGTAACAAAACTAGGACATCCTGATTTGCCTCAAAGTGGTTTCTTTCCCAGGGTACTATGAGCACGTTGAAGGCAGTGTCCGTTTTATTTTCTTGGTCTCCTTCTGTTGCCTTATGTGCCTGGAACATAGAGAATGCTTAGTAATTATTTGACATATGAACTTAACATCCTCTACAAAGCTGCAGGAAAGGTAATGTGCTATTCTTCACTTCACTGTCAATCTGTTTCCTTCTATTTACTCTCATTCCATCTTTCCACCTCTGTCTAGTCTTTATTCGGTCTAAATCATGCTTATGCATATTATCAAATGTTTAGCTCATCTGGGCATGGCTAGCACATGATTATTCCACTAAGGAACATGGGCACACCTAGTGACACTATGTGAAAATCACATGTTTGTCTATGATAACTTTTAGACTGTGAGAGGCCATGGATTGTCAACTTAACAAACTTGCAGAGTACATTAAGGCTACTTATAAGGCTTGTATGTATTTTTTATTTTTTTTTAGTTAATGAAATATTTTAAACCAGAATGGCTTAGTAATGCCAGGTTCAGAGGATACATATTTATCCATGTCCCAACATTCTCTGGCTGCTGCCTAGGCAAGGAGAAAGCTTATCTCTGAGATACCAAGTCTCTGCTTCAGAGGGACTTCCACATGCTGGCCCACAGTGGTATCATCCAGTTCTGGAGTCACTGACATCAACCATCTTCCAAGCTTAACTCATATTTCCACGTGTAGGAGGGGATGCAATAGCACAAATATTTTTCATTATGGTTTATATGTTGCTTTCATTTAATTACAGTATTCCCAGAACCTATAAATCAAAGTCAATACTTTAATCAAACTGTTAGGTCAGCCACACAAATTTTCAACCATCAGGTTATTACCCAATCAGTTATTGTGTATATTACCAAATGAAAGCATCAGAGGCAATATCTATGTTTCTGTTGTGAGAGGAAATCTGCTTTTAGAGGGAAATTAATTCACTGCTTCCCCTAGCTTCTTCAGGTTCTTGTGTAATTTATTCTAATAAAATAACTCTGGAGTGATATGTTAATAAAGCGGCAAGCATCTTCTCATGACCAAAGACATGTCATTGGCAAGTGACGCTGCTTGAGTCTGACACAGTCTCTTGCTTTCTATTTGGCCTGTGTTAGGAAACATATTAGATATATGGGTCATGATTTTATTTTTTAAACATGCAATCATATATCTCAACTTAATAGAGAGTACTCAGAAAATATGTCCTGTTCCTATTTCCAAAGCATTGAGATAGAATTAAGAATCAAGAACCAGGCCATTTGCTACTGGCTGTCAATGATATGCATAAACAGTGATTCATCCTTCCTGAAAAGGAATAATAAATTTATGTTATTACCATAAGAAAATAGTGAAATTGTAAAAATTGAAGTATCTTCCTTTAGAAAGAATTTACTGATGCAATATAAGTCACAAACTTAAAAAGATATATAGCATTACAATATTATCAACCCTTAAAAACCAAATCAAATTGATAGTAATATTTTCTGCCAAATAGTAATTTCAACTTTAAAAGTGTAATCATAAATAGTAGCAACTAGGAACAAAAATCAAAACCCAGCTTTATTTTCACAAATGCTTTTCTTGCTTATTTTTTAAAGAGATAAAA
The DNA here is from genome assembly GCA_011751065.1 of Lasiurus cinereus. Lineage (NCBI taxonomy): Eukaryota > Metazoa > Chordata > Mammalia > Chiroptera > Vespertilionidae > Lasiurus > Lasiurus cinereus. The sequence goes on along the minus strand of JAAGEH010000452.1, from coordinate 8,311,131 downwards.
AGTAACCCACTTCTTTTCCAGCAAAGCTGCTTTTAAATGAAATTAATACAGAAGGGTTGATTAATAAATATGGGCTAATCTCTGTAATCCTTAAGCAGATAATCTGAAAATAGATTGGTTTCTGATGGCCAGAGACAGTGCATCCTGAAGATACTGGAGTTTTTATTTTTTAAAAACATGCTACTATGTTTTTAAAAATAAATATGTAAAATCATAAAACCAAAACCAAAATAACCTCCATTAATATTTGCTTAAATTATAGTAATCCAAATTTAATTTTGAGAAACTACACATGGTTTATTAAAGTACAGGGCCATGTGTTGCAACGAAAAAAAATTTAATTTGGATTCTCTAGGCTTCTTTTTAGAGTTTGTCTCTTTTACTGGGCTGATTAGTCAATCAGTCAGATTTATCGAAGGAGACAGAACCAATAGACTGGAAATACATACATACATACATACATACATACATAAATGTAGGGCTGGAGACCCAGAGAAGACCTCCTATTGCGGTCTCAAGTCCAAAGGCAGACTATAGGCAGAAACGCCCTTTTTCTCTGGGGAGCTCATTATTCCAGAATCTGGTCATTCAGCAGTTCAATACCCAGGTCCATTATTGTGAATGGGAATCCATGCTCTTGGCCCATATAGCCTCTATCCCACCACCCTGACTCTACTGTGTTCATGCACAAGCTGTATCTCCCTAAAATGACCCAGGATAGGGGCTAGGTCAGTTGGCTGCTTTCTGCTGTCTTGGTTTTTAGAGTATTTCCCTTGATGATTGCTAACTGGTGGCTGTTAGCATGTAACATGAATACCATATTTTCTGGCGTATAAGACGACTTTTTAACCCAGGAAAATCTTCTCAAAAGTCGGGGGTCATCTTTTGTGTGTGTGTGTGTGTGTGTGTGTGTGTGTGTGTGTGTGTAGTGTTCCTTGTATGAATATATCACAACTTATTATGACATCTTATAGGGCGGGTATATCCCAAACTCTATATTTTAACTGGAAAAGTTGGGGGTTGTCTTTTATGCCCAGTCGTCTTATATGCCGGAAAATACGGGTACCTTATATCCTTTGCTCAGTTTTGTATGTCCATCTGCATGCTTGCCTTCTAGATCTCCTTAAAAAGTAGACTAGCACATTCAGTAGCTACTATGGGAGAATATCAGAAGTGAGAAGTTTCTTCCACACTCATTCTCGCCTCCCATCTTTCTACAGCCTGTTCTCGCCATCCCTCTTTGAAAACGGCATCAGGCTCACAGAGGTGAAGGCTGTGCTGTGTCATCTTGCGCTTGTCCGGAGGCTGGCTGCGAATGCTGACCCCCTGGCTTTTACACCGAGATTTCTTTCTTCTGTGCCTGGCCAGTCCCCGTCCTCAGTGCCGGATCTAATAAATGTGCCTCCCACCTAAACGGACCCTTTTACTAGGCTTTTCAGCTGCATGTCATGTCTTTGATGTTGCCCTCCTCAAAATCCTCTCTCCCCTGGACTTCCGTGACACCATTTTTCTGGACTCACCCTGTCTGTCTTTCTTTCTTCCATCATGGCCTTCACTTCCTCTGCCTGTCTCTTCTATATTTACTTTTGAATGTGTCCTCAGAACATTTCTTTCTTTTCTTTAATGTCTCCAACTGGGTGATCTCATCCACTCTCACTTTTATGGTAATGACTCTAATTTATGGGCCACTGTCAACTTACTCTGAAATCCAGAGCTCTATCTCTAGTGCCATAAAGGCATCTCCTTTAATGTCCCGCAGACAATTCAACCTCTCATACCCCAAATAAGTTGCATCTTTCTTCCCCGTCTACATGTCATATGTTTCCCCGTGTTTTTAATACATGTTATGATGCGCCCAATCACAATCCAGAAACTTAGTCATATCCCCAAACCCCAACCATCCTGACACCACAGCTCAGATGTTTCCCGTGGCTCCGTCGTCATGTATGGAACCTTCTGTATGAGATGATTTCTTTTTTTTTTTTAAATATATTTTATTGACTTTTTTACAGAGAGGAAAGGAGAGAGACAGAAAGTCAGAAACATCGATGAGAGAGAGACATCCATCAGCCGCCTCCTGCACGCCCCACAGTGGAGATGTGCCCGCAAGCAAGGTACATGCCCCCAACCGGAATCGAACCTGGGACCTTTCAGTCCACAAGCTGAGGCTCTCTCCACTGAGCCAAACCGGTCTCGGCAAGATGATTTCTTCTTTGAGGTGAAAACTTTTGCATTTGATTTTACATCAGTGGCAGGTGAATGCTTGGAGTCAAAGGAAGGCCTGGGATTTATTGATCTCTTGGAGCCAATGGGCTCGCGTAAGGCTTTTTATGGGAAGGAAGTCTCTCTGGCTATTTCAGGGCGCAGGCAGAGAGCGCCCACAGTAATCTCCTCCCAGGCTTGGAGACACCTGTGTGTGGAAGCTTCCTGGCCGAGGCATGGAGGCACTCGGAGAGGAAACGGCCCTATCTGTGCCTGCCAGTCGCTTTCCCGCCCATGTTTTCTCTGGCCCCAGGTGACAATATATGAAAGTTGAGCTTATCTGAAAGGCAGTAAATTACTCCACTGCTTTTGTTTAAAAATCAGAATAATAATGCGGTTCTGTCTCGGCAGGATTGTTTATTCCTCAGAATCTATAAAGGGTTTCTATAAATAGTCAAGCCTTATAACCTGGGCTGTGCCAGTGCAATAGCTGTCAGGCATTAGATGCCATCAGGAGCCAGGTCCTTTATATATTTCCTATGAACGTCCACCTTGATACATGCAGCTCAGGTTTGTTACTGACCTCTTGAAGGTCAGACCGTGAGTGCTTGTTTTAAGACTGTGCTGTATGCTTTCAGCTCCTACATTTTCCCCAATGAATAGTTTTCAAACTTTTTGCCTTTAAATTAACCTTCATATACATACATGAAGATATATATATAGATATATATATAGATGTGTGTGTGTGTGTGTGTGTGTGTGTGTGTGGCCTAGTGCATGAAATTTGTGCAGGGGAAGGGGTTCCCTCAACCTTGCCTGCACCCTTTCCAATCAGGACCCCTTGAGGGATGTCAGATATCCCTCTCACAATCCAGGACCACTGGCTCCTAACTGCTCACCTGTGTGCCTGCCTGATCGGCCCTAACAGCCCCCACTGCCGACCTGATCACCCCCAACTGCTCTCCCCGCCAGCCTGGTTGCCTCTTATTGCTCCTCCCCCACCAGCCTGGTCACTCCCAACTGCCCCCCTCTGCCAGCCTGGTCGCCCCATGCAGCCTGCTGTTCAGTCATTTGGTCGTCCCTCACTAACCCCCCTGCTGGCCTGGTCGCCTCATGCAGCCTGCTGTTTGGTCACTACTGTGAGGGTGTCCTGACCAATTTGCATATTCCCCTTTCATTGGTATAGATACATATGGATAAATATGTATGTATGAAGACAAATCTTTAGTTCCAAAATGTGTATATGTTTGAGCTTAGATATACATTTCCTATATACAGGGTTAACTTTTAACACTGCTTAACCTTCATCAGCCTCAACTATGTGGACAGATACATTGATTTACTTGGATTCTGTTTGATAAGTACCCAGTCTGGCCCCAAACTGGGAATAACGAAGTTAGATTCCATCTCAAGGATTTAGTGGGGCAAACTTGAAAACACCTTCACACGGCCTCGACTCAGGGGAGCCTCACTCGGGGCTCCATCATCTCCCCATCGGGCCATTCTGTGTGTGTTTCCTCTAGAAACCTCTCTTCCGTGGGCCAAGGACAGATTTTACAGCAGGAAAGGACTGTTTCTGACACGAAACTGCTTTCACGGAGCGAAGATATAACATTATGACATCGGGTTTTATGGGAGGGGAGTATAAGAAACATCATTTTGAAGAGCACGTCAGTGTGTTCTCTAAACTTCCAGTGGAATCTATTGTCTGTTAGGCTTGGCAATGCCATTATGTTCGCACCTGACTGATAAATACTATCCTGCTGTTCGCTGATAGGAGACGATGTGCCACCGGAACAGACTTTAATGTTTTCACAGAACAGCAACTTTATAATAAAGTGTGTTTTACAATTTCCTGGTTTCCCAAGAAATGAAGGGTGACTCGCCATTTTTTAAAACATGTCAACCTAACAACAGAGGTTGAACAAACCGAATTCTCATAAATAAGTCTCACCGCAGAGGCTTGGATAGAAGGATAGCACTGTTTGTGTGTGTGTGTGTGTGTGTGTGTGTTAGTGTTTTATTTTAAATATCCCCGGATTGTGTTTTTCTTACATGGCACATGAACCTTTTTATATAGCCAGATTTCAAAGAATTCTATTTCATTTATTGGAACAAAATATATTGAAATGTAATGTAAAATTATAGTATTTTTTGCGGAAACCGGTTTGGCTCAGTGGATAGAGCCTCGGCCTGCGGACTGAAAGGTCCCAGGTTCGATTCCAGTCAGTGGCAGGTACCTTGGTTGTGGGCACATCCCCATTAGGGGGTGTGCAAGAGGCAGCTGACCTATGTTTCTCTCCCATCGATATTTCTAACTCTTTATCTCTCTCCCTTCCTCTCTGTAAAAAATCAATAAAATATATTTAAAAAATATATAGTATTTTTAATATATGCAAGAACAGGTACATTATTGAAGATACATTTCCTGTGATGCACCAGTGTTTGCACTAGCCTGTGAGTACTTACCCCACCCACCTCCACCACCACACACACGACATTTAGGCTACGTGATAAAGTGGGCACTGGGTAGTCACTACGGTTCTGTTTCCCATGGCAGATCTGAATAGTGAGTAGTCATTTTCAGAACTGCTATTTGGAACAAGATTCAAATGGCCCATCTAACCTCCATATTAAAGTGCCTGTGTGATAAAGGTTACATGATCACAGTAAAGGGAAATTGGGGGAAGTCGGCTTCTCATATTTATAAACTCTAAGGGTAAGTCACATACGTGCAAACACCGTTTCGTATTCTGTGTGCTTGAGTGGGTGTGTCAATGGAGATTAGGAGGGAGGCACTAGGAAGGGAAAGTAAGGAAGAAGAAACCAAACTAAACTGGTTATTATTATAGGTTTACAGTTATAATATAAATAAATAATGCTGTAATGAATAACTAATAATACAAGAATAAACTCTGTTTCATGCACTCACAGTTTTAAATCTACTTTTGCCCACCTCTTTCATATATATATATATATATATATATATATATATATATATTCATAGGTATTTTTAAAATCATATGCTGAAATATTTGGGAAATACAGATAAGGGACAGACATCGCCTGGCACCATCTGAGCATGGTGGGTTCAATCCTACCAAGTAAACCATGAGTGAGAGGTCACCATGTGCAGAGCCTAGCAAATAACATTAGGATTGAAATCAGGCAACCTAGTTTCTCATTCTGTCCCTGCTGCTCCATCTTTGTGATTTTAGGCCAAATGCTTACATGGTCTGTGCTTAAATGTCATCATTTTAATAAAGGAAAACGCTGTGATGAGCCACTTTACAAATTCTCAGAGTTACATGCCGCTCTGTGGAAACACACATGCCATGTGCCTGCCATGTCACAGACATTCAATAAATGTCAAGTTGCAAGCAGAGGGCTTACAGGGGAGATGCGGCTTTCTGGTCACTGAAAGGGGTCGCTGTGCCCCACAATGTGTGGATCCGCAGGGGTTAGGCCTTTATGCCTGAGATCACCTATTAGCTGGTGAGAGTCAGCCACAGGGCCCTCTGCCGGTGGGCGGACCCGAATGGAGGACTCCCAGAGCAATACCTGGGCAGGAATTCAAGTCAACCAAGGCCCCCCAGTATGTACTTTCTGAGGCTTCTCTGAAACATGCCACTCTGTGGTCCTGAATCACATCGCCGGCTGCTTTCAGAAAACTCATCGAACAATAATGCACTTCCTGACTTTTCAGAGCCGCTGATTTTTATGATGCAAAAGTTCCCTGAAGAGGTTGCCACGCAGACATCTTAGCAAGCAATTCATTTTGACAAGCGAGAGCATGACAGGTCTCTTTCTCAGAGATTGTTGCCTAATGGATTTGCTTCCCTCAGAGAGAGGTAGCTGCGGGATTCACTCGAAATGAGCTCACATCCTAGTGGTGGGGGGATGTAGGGGGAGAGGGGGCCTTTCCTGGAATCCACCACTAGCGGATGGGGAAGCCTCATCAACATTTTCAACAGCATCAGCTCAGTAGGGGAGGCCCGAGGGCTTTGACAATGGGCTGTAAACCTCAATCTCACGGAGTGAGAATTCACCATGGCAGCATCCTCTTGCCCAGGATCAATAAGCTTCATCCTAAAAACCCTTCCATCATCAGCAGGGACAGGGCTCGCCCGGCAGTTGCTGTGCTTCTCAGCTCCCACGGTTTCAAGGAGTAGTGTCCGCCCCTGTCTGTCAGAAGGGAGTGGGATTCAGCAAGAATTCATCCTCCTCCCTGCACCCCTTCTTTGGGAATATGTCTCCAGGGTTCTGAAAGGTTTACGGCGTGCCTGTTAGGAGACTGCTAGAGTGAAATGTGGCAAAGAGGTGCAGAGAAGTGTGGTATTCGAGGGAAGGAGGAATGGGTACCATCTCAATGTATCTGTGTCAGTAAGACGTTTCGGGAGGAAATTTCTCATAATTGGACTGCCATTCAGTTACCCAGGCGATTTTCTTACTGCAACCTGATGATGATTTCCCATCCATTCGTTTAACCCGCACCATGCATGGCTGTCTGTTATGGCTGAGAACTTGGACTAAGAACTAAAATTCATGCGATATATAAAATACTATCGCTATCTCCAAGGAGCCCATAGTCTGGTTGGGAGACATACATGAATTAGGGAGGATAAAATAACTGTGAAGATGGTTATGGGGTGGAGGAATGTCCTTGTGTGTACCCTACTGTCTTTATGGATATTTCCCAACAAATAAGAGATAAGGAGGGGAACAATATTTACTACAGAGTTTGACAATTTAAGTTCAGGATTTATCTACACCACCTAGTGATTTCATATGTTTTTAAAAACTTTTATTGCATAAGGCGGCTGATCAATGTCTCTCTCTCATCGATGTTTCTAACTCTCTATTCCTCTCTGTAAAAATCAATAATATATATATTGAAGCCGGTGTGGCTCAGTGGATAGAGCATCGGCCTGTGGACTGAAAGGTCCCAGGTTTGATTCCAGTCAAGGGCATGTATCCTGGTTGCGGGCACATTCCCAGTAGGGGGTGTGCAGGAGGCGGCTGATCGATGTCTCTCTCTCTCATTGATGTTTCTAAATCTCTAACCTTCTCCTTTCCTCTCTGTAAAAAATCAATAAAATATATTTTAAAAAAACAAACAACTTTTATTGAACTTATTGGTTACTATATATATACTAGAGGCTTAGTGCACAAAATTCGTGCGGGGGAGTGCGGGAAGAGTGTCCTTCAGCCCAGTCTGCTCCCTCTCCCATCTGGGATACCTTGAGGGATGTCCGACTGCCTGTTTAGGCCCGATCCAGCTAATAACGTAAACAGAAAGTCGGACATCTCTCTCACAGTCCGGGACTGCTGGTTCCCAACTGCTCACCTGCCTGCCTTCCTGATTGCCCCTAACTGCTTCTGCCTGCCAGCCTGATCACCCCCTAACCACTCTCCTGCCAGCCTGATCGATGCTTAACTACTCCCCTACAGCCTGTTTTCCCCAAACTGCCCTCCCCTGTGGGCCTGGTCACGCCTAACTGCCCTCCCCTTCAGGCTTGATCAACCCCAACTGCCCTCCCTTGCAGGCGTGGTCCCTGCCAACTGCCCTTCCTTGATGGCCATCTGGTGGTGGCCATCTTGTGTTCACATGGGGGCAGGATCTTGTGACCACATGGGGGTAGTCATCTTGTGTGTTGGAGTGATGGTCAATCTACATATTATTCTTTTACTAGATAGGATAGAGGCCTGCTGCACGGATGGGGGCCAGCTGGTTTGCCCTGAAGGGTGTCCTGGATCAGGGTGGTGTTCCCTTGGGGTGCAGGGTGGCCTGGGTGAGGGGTCCGTGGTGGTTTGCAAGCCAGCCATGACCCATGGCAACAGAGAAGGCCCTGGTATCTGGGATTTATTTATCTTCTACAATTGAAACTTTGTAGCCTGGAGCAGAGCTAAGCCTTCTGCTCCCACAGCCATTGAAACTTTGTTGCTTTAAGTGCCAGAGAGCTTGGCTTCCTCCACTGCCAGGGGCAATACAAGCCTTGCTCAGGGACAGCAGCCATTGAAACTTTGCTGCCTTAAGCACTGGCCAGAGTTTGTGGAAAGGTTGGCTTCCTCCATTGCCATTGGCAACCCAAGCTTCCCTCCTGTTCTCTCTGTGGCCATAGCCATCTTGGTTGGGTTAATTTGCATACTTGCTCTGATTGGTTGGTGGGGGTAGCTAGTGGGTGTGGCTTGTGTTGTAGCGGAAATGCGGTCAATTTGCATATTCCTCTTTTATTAGATAGGGTATATGTAGGTTTCAGGTGTACAATTCTATAACACATTAACTGTATACTATATCATGTATTCACCACCCAAGATCAAGTCTCCTTCATCACCATTTATCCCTCCTTTTACTCTCTTCCAACTACCACCACCTCCTTTCCCTCTGGTAATCACTCTACTGTTGTCTGTTTATGAGGTATTTTTATTGTTGTTTTCTTAGTTTCTTCACCTTTTTCAATCTTGGTGGGGATGCAGATTTTTGCAGCCAGTTTGGAAAACAGTATAGGGTTTCCTCAAAAAATTGAATATGGAATTGCCTTATGACCCAGCAATTCCACTTCTGAAAATATCTACACTAATAAAAGAGTAAGATGAAAATTGACCATACCTTTGCAATGTCCACTAGCCAATCAGGAGTGAGTATGCATATTAACGCAACAGCTTCATCCGGAAGGTCATCCATAAAGATGTCTGGTCTAGTTAGCATAGTATGCTTTTATTATTATAGATATGGAGAATTCTGAAACACTGTTCATTGTGGCCTTATTTATGAAAGCTAAAATTTGGAAGCAGCCCAAGTGCCCATCAGTAGACGAGTGGATTTAAAAAATGCCGATTGCTTATTCTTGCTAATTTGTTCACTTGACATTCCTGGTTTTCACCCTTGGCCAGTTCTTTTGGCATTCTAACTCAGCAACTGGGATCCTCCCTATCTTATTATTTGGAATTTGTGTTTGAATTAATTTTTTCTTATATTAATCTTAGCAATGTTTCATGCAAATTTTTAAGTCTGAACATGTGGCCTCAGATGCCAAATGCTCTGGGATAAAAGCAAAACACCCATTTCTCCCCAGGGCATTCATTCTAGAAATTCCCTAAATTGTCCACCTCAAACCCATCAAAATGTTAAAGCACAGGGACCAATTGTATATGATATGCAGACCATATAGCCTCACAATCTTCCCTTGAGAGTTAGGCACGTCTTCCCAGAGGAGGCAGTATTTAAGATGAGACCTAATAGGTTAAAGCATTTTGCTACATTACTATGTATAAAGGGCATTCCAAATAGATAGATTTTTCCTTTCCATTGTCCAGAAAAGTGCAAAGCTATCTGAAATAATCATCAACTCATTGAGAATTGCCAGATTCTCATATTAAAGGCAAAGTGGCTAAAGGGGCCTCGTTATATCGTGATGAGTCTTTGAGTCTTATATACCTTGATAAGGTTAATTTTGTAATATATAGTATTATGAGTTAACAAAAGATGCTGGAAGGACAGTGAATTAACAAACTTCATTCTAATTATCCATCCCAAGAAAATGAATTAAAAAGAGCAAAGACCAGAAGCAAGAGAAAATGACCAGAATCAAGATGCCAAATGGCATGTTACTTAGAATTAGGGCTGGAGAGAATAAGAAAGCGGGCTTTGAAAATCGCCTGTGGACTCAGCCTCCTAATGGTAGACTGCAAGTTGGCAGAGCTGCACATGAATGAAGAGGTCAGAGAGAATCTGATTGGAAAACTTCTATTTGAAACTTCTCTGCATAGACATATCAGCTAAAATCACTGACATGACTGCAAGTGATGAGAGACAATGTGTTAGGCAAGAACAAGATATCAGGGGTACAATCTAGAGACATGAGCCACCATTCCTTTAACATTTATTGATTATTTTAGGCCTAAAATTGGTCAGCCTCAAGCTTCCAATGGGAGAGAGAGAGGGAGATGGTGGTGAGGGTGATGATGATGATGATAATGGTGGTGATGGAGATGAAGCAAGAGAAAGAATCTAATATACACGCTAGAGACATGGTGCATGAAATTTGTGCATGGGGGGTGTCCCTCAGCCCAGCCTGCACCTTCTCCAACTTCCCTCCTCTGCCGGCTTGGTCACCTGCAACTGTTGTCCCTTGCAGGCCTGGTCCCTCTCAACTTCCCTACCCTGCTAGCCATCTAGTGCTGGCCATCTTGTGTCCACATGGGGGCAGCTATCAATGTCCACATGGGAGCAGCCATCTTGTGTGTTGGAGTGATGGTCAATTTGCATATTACTCTTTTATTAGTTAGGAGATACACACACACACACACACACACACACACACACACACACACTCTGAGTGGCCATATTATTATGATCTCTAAATGCATAATAATCTGGTCATTCAGTAAATATCTATATAATAAAAGGCTGATATGCAAATTTTGCCCTCAACCGGGAGTTTGACCAGCAGGCAGGCTGGCCAACAGCTCATGTCCCTGCCCCCTGGCCAGGCTGGCTGGACCCTACCCATGCACAAATTCATGCACCAGGCCTCTAATATTACCTAATAAAAGATTGATATGCAAATTAACCGTCACTCTGCTACACCCCTAAGTTATGCCCACCAGCCAATCAGGAGCAAGTATTTAAATTAACAGAACCAATATGATTGTGGCCATGGACCGAGCAGGAAGCTTGGCTCTGCTCCAGGCTACAAAGTTTCATTTGTAGAAGATAAATAAATTCCAGATACCAGGGCCTCTGCTTGAGTCACTGGGGGGCGTGGCCAGCCTGCAAACCACCATAGGCCCTTTGGCCAGGCTGCCTCATGCCCCAAGGGAACCCCCACTCTGATGCAGGGCACCTTTTCAGGAAAACCAGCTGACCCCACCTATGCAGCAGGCTTCTATCCTATCTAAGCCCATCTAATAAAAGAATAGTATGCAAATTGACCATCATTCTAACATACAAGATGCTGCCCCATGTGGTCAAAGATCCTGTCCCCATGTTTACACAAGATGGCCACCATGAGATGCCAGCAGGGGAGCACAGTTGGGTACCAGGCCTGCAGGGGAGATCAATTTGGGAGGAACCAGGCCTGCAGGGGAGGGCATTTAGGGGTGACCAGGCCTGCAGGGGAGGGCAGTTAGGGGTGTCTTGGCCTATAGGGGAGGGCAGTTAGGAACAAACAGGCTGGCAGGAGAGCAGTTAGACATCAATCAGACTGGCAGGGGAGTGGTTAGGGAGTGATCAGGCTGGCAGACAGAAGCAGTTAGAGGCAATCAGGAATGTAGGTAAGCAAGCAGTTGGGAGCCAACAATCCTGAATTGTGAGAAGGATGTCCAACTGCCCAGTTAGGCCTGATCCCACTGGGGCTCCAGATTAGAGAGGGTGACAGCTGGGCTGAGGGACACCCTCCCAGTGCATGAATTTTGTGCACCAGGTCTCTAATATATATAAAAGGCTAAGTTGTTTCCTTGTCCTAAAAATGAGTATGTTCATAAATTAAATGAGGAAATTTTGGATATATTCAATGGAAATTTTCATGCCTATTTGAATGATGATTCCATCGATTCAATGGATGATGCCAAGAAGGAAATTTTCCCATCAAATTTCTTAATACTATTACTCCTTTGGGAATGCCATGTCATAAATTAAAATTGAAAATAGGTGCAATCATCATGCTACTGGTCAATCTTAATAGTAAATGGGGTCTTTGTAATGGTACTAGATTTATTATCACAAGATTGTGATCTAACATTATTGAGGCTGAAGTTTTAACAGGATCTGGGGAAGGAGAAGTTGTTCTGATTCCAAGAATTGATTTGTCCTTGTCTGAACTGGCCTCCTATTTACATTAATTTGAAGACAGTTTCCCATGATGCCAGCATTTGTGATGACTATTAATAAATCACTGGGACAAATTCTAGACAGAGTAGAAGTTTGAAGATCATGTGATGTTAAAGTGGTAAATACTTCATTACAAGGAAAATTAGTCAAGGACTCTGAAAGTGGTTTTACTTTTAATGTAGTATACAGGGAGATATTAGAATAAATTTAATCAATCTATCAGTCATTGTTTTCATCAATGTTGTTTTTATATCATGTCTTTGTTGTTATTATATCATGTTGCTATTGTTTATTAATCAATTTATATGTTACTTTGTACATTTTACTAATTTTCTTTCATCTCTGGCACTTCTATTATAGAGAAAGGACAAATAGCGATATTAAAATATTTCTTCTGATTAATTTCCTTTCAGTTTGTACAAACTCATGAACTAGGCCACTAGTTTAATATATTTTGAAATAGAAGTAAAATGCAAACTGTGTAAAGAAAGTTAAGGGATTAGCTAACGAATATTTGTGTACATAGCCCAGGAACATGGACGATAGTGTGGTAAAAGCCAGGGGAAGGGGAGACAGGGGGTGATGGGAGTGGGCAAAAGGGAAGGGAAATGAGTGAAGTCTGCAATAATGTTAAAATGTAAAACTTTTAACAAAACATATAAAATGCCACACTCAAGTTTACTTATTCACTGATTAATGTACTCACAAAAATATTTAGGGAGCATCTGTTATTTTCTTAGGCACTGTGCCAGACATCTAAAACGCATCAGTGAGAGAGTGAATCAAATGCACTTGCCTCTCTGTCTTTAGGTGTCTTCTCCATGTTCCCTGTGCTATCACATGACTTCCCCAAAACTGCGATTTCTGGCACATCTTATTTACACAGATGTCCCATGTAGACTAGTGAGCGTTATCATTAATAACTAGAAGAAAGCCCAGCCACTGTGACTCAGTGGTTGATCTTCCCGCCTATGAGCCAGTAGGTCATGGTTCGATTCCCAATCAGGGCACATGCCTGGGATGCAGGCTTGTTCCCATAGAGGAGGCATGCAGGAAGCAGCCAATCAAGGATTCTTCTCTCTCATCACTGATGTTTCTATCTTCCTCTCTGAAATCAATAAGAAATATTTTTTTAAAAATAGCTAGAAAATAAAATTCTAACTATGTAATGAGCATTATGAGAGAAATGCAGAAACTTGCATTACATTTCTCAGTGCTGGGGTTACACGGGTAAATGCATGCACTCAGCTAACAACTCACTTTATCTTGCCAGGAAGTTTACCCCTGGAGAGATAAAACCAGTATATGGAAGTGCATATGGTTTCAATTGCATCTCCCTTTAGACTCTAGCAAGGGAGGCAGTTGGTGCCGTGAGGGATATTAATGTGCTCAGTGCATTGGGGATGCTCACCCTCACTGAAGGGAACCCTCCGTGGTGTTCTGTAGCTACCCACCCTCTTACAGGACACAGCTTGGCTGATATTAAGTACATAATTATGTAGACTGTTTCCAGTGGTGTCTCATGAAAAAAAAATGTTCCCATTTCATTCATTAAACAATATCTTCATTTCTATTAATGAATATATTTTGTTTAATGAAAGAGAAGGGACAACAGGAGGGAGAAAAACGTTGGTTGATGGTTTTGCCCAGCTGCGTACGCTCAGTACCTGTGGTTTTCCAGGTTCATTCTGATACCGGATCTTGGGGCTGTTTCAGTGGGACATGGGGACATGAACTTTAGCCAGATGAGCAAACCCAGGTTATTAAGTTTCAAGAGGGTCATCTGGTAACAGAGGCTACATTAGCCCTGAGAGGAGTGTTTAGATATTATGGGGAAATCGGGTGTCTTATCTGGGGAAGGCACCAGAACAGGAGAAAATCGGACTGGGTGAGACATCTAAGTCGAGGGAGATAGGTGAGACAGAGCTTTGTGGCACACTGTAACCCTCCAAAGCAGTGGTTCTCAACCTGTGGGTCGCGACCCCTTTGGGGGTCCAACGAACTTTTCACAGGGGTCTCCTAAGACCATGGGAAAATGCAGCTATTTCCATCACGATGCATAACAGTAGCAAAATGTCATGGTTGGGGGTCACCACCACATGAAGAACTGTATGCAAGGGTTGCGGCCTTAGGAAGGTTGAGAACCACTGCTCCAAAGCGAGGAAATGACAGTGTGGATGATCCTGTGTCTATTTGGTGAGTGGGTTTGCCTGTTTGCTTTTCTTCCGCTGTATGTCTTTGGGTGAATGTATATTTGGGGGTGAAGAAACGGGGAGTAAAAGATACAGATAGGCCAGTAGGACCAATGTTGAATTTTACTTTTTTTCTTTTCTCTTTTGTTCTCTCTCTCTCTCTCTCTCTCTCTCTCTCTCTCTCTCTCTCTCCTTCCTCTTCTCCTTCCTCCTTTGTCTCTCTTTCTTTCCCTCCCTCTTCTCTCACCTCTCTCCTATCTATCTCTCTCTTGCCAAAGATCACGGCAATATATCCAGATCTTATACATGGAATAATTAAAAGGGTAGATTTTGATCAAAACAGAACTTATGTTTGGGCATATTTCAATATTAGACAAGAAGCCGTCATCTGAGGTAATTTTACCCTAAAAGTAAAAGAGAATGCTTCCTTCAAGTATTTCTACATGGAGTTATGTAAACAAAGCATTTGGTGACTGTGTCTGTTTATCCATCTGTCCATCTAATCGGTTATCACAGTCATTACTACCGTAATCCATCTTCCCTTTCAAACAGTATACCGAAGAAGATAAAGCACGCGTTTGCTAATATTAGAACACAGACAGGTGATATTTGGAAGGACTCCCTCTTTGAACTTAGTTTCTTGTGTTAACAATGTCATCTGGAAGGTACATGTGTGCAGAAAGAGCATTTATCACATTCGTTTTGCTAGATATGCCTGTTGTGAGGTCTTTTCATCGACTTCTGCCTTGAGGACATGTCAACATGCTTGTCTTCATATCACTAATGAAATAATTCGGTCCACGAAAACAGGAGGGGAACTAAAATTATGTTACACTGGACAGCTATTGCTTATTTATTTCCCTGAATTCAAGATGATGGCATTTAAGAAGTTAACCCTTGCCGACACCGGTTTGCTCAGTGGATAGAGCATCGGTCTGCGGACTGAAGGGCCCCAGGTTCGATTCTGGTTAAGGGCATGTACCTTGGTTGTGGGCATATCCCCAGTATGAGGCGTGCAAGAGGCAGCTGATCGATGTCTCTCTCTCATCGATGTTTCTAGCTTTCTTTCCCTCTCCCTTCATCTCTGTAAAAAGTCAATAAAATATATTTTTTAAAAAAGAAGTTAACCCTAGGGCCTTCGCTGTGTGGGCTCCTCAGTTCATGCAGAGAGTTTGGAGTACACCAGACCCCTTGGAAAGAAGATGTGCGTTTTCTGGGAAGGAAAATATCAATGCTTTTCTGCTGAGGAGACTGTATTTATCTTCTCCCTGCTAAGTATGTAAGGATGATTTGGCAATCCTGTGAGTGAGTGTGTGTGTGTGTGTGTGTGTGTGTGTGTGTGTGATGGTTTCTACCTTTCAAGAAGCATAATAAAAAGAGAGACAGTATCATTAATGAAGTATATGTTGGAAAGACAGCCCAAGTTGTTATTATTGAATCTTATTTTCTCTCTGCTCTCTCTGTATATTAAAATACAAAAACATCCTGCTTCAAGGAAATCATAGAGTGCCACCCCTCGTATCACATAGAGTGGATAACATCAATGGCCCTAAAAGTACATTGACTCGGGGTAAGTCCTCCAGCAAAAGAGCAGGACCAGGATTAGAACTCGCTTCCCCGGATTTGTACCCCGACAGCCCATGGATGACTTGCCTTTTCCTCAGAGACCTGATGCACAGTTGACAATGGCATTCCATCCAAACAATATCCGAGGCGGCTGCTGGCGTCTCTGTGAGTCTCAAGTTGAGTGATTCTATGGAAATGATGGCAGCATTTCAGTGTTTTGTCATTTATAACCTAGTCAGGATCCAACAGGATTTTACACTCTCCAAATAAATCTTAATGCTGGCTGCTGAAGAACCAAAATGAAACTCGAGTAGTTTTATTTACTTTATCTTATCTTTTACTGCCATGCACAAAGCATAGCTAACACCCTGCTGACATCTGCACAGGAATCAGTTCTGTGGGAAAGAGGTGGACTCCTGGAGAAATAGTAATGCTAATAACCAGAAGGTAATAAGAAGAATATTGCAAACAAATACACAAACAATAATAATTGTATTTGTTTGCTAGCCCTATCATAACCAAGTACCACTGACTGGGTGATGTATACAATAGGAACTTACTGTCTCACTGTTCTGGGGGTACGAAGTTCAAAATCAAGGTGTCCATGGGTTTGCCTTTTTTTTTTTTTTTCTTCAAAATGTATTTTATTGATTTTTTACGGAGAGGAAGGGAGAGGGATAGAGAGTTAGAAACATTACAGCAGGAAGATTAAAGTTAGATGAGGTAGATAAGAGATCAATCAAAGTACTTGTATCTATGCATATAATCATAACCAATGAACATAGACACTGGGGGGTTGGGGTATGCCTGGGAGGGAGGGGGGGCAATGGGGAGATATGTATAAAAATTTAATAAAAAAAAAACATGTACCCTAAAAAAAAAAGAAAGAAAAGAAACATTGATGAGAGAGTAACATCAATCAGCTGCCTCCTGCATACCCCCTACTAGGGATGTACCCTTGACCGGAATCGAACCTGGGACCCTTCAGTCTGCAGGTCAAGGCTATATCCATTGAGCAAAACCGGTCAGGGCAGGTTTGCCTTCTTTAGAAGGCTATAAATTTGTTGCATTTTTCTCATCTGGTTGCTGGTGGCTGTCAAAAATCTTTGGTCTATTTGGTTTAGAGAAGCATTTTCTCAGTCAGGGATTTCATCTTCTCATGGCGTTTGATTATGTGCATGCCTATCTATAAACTGACAACGTTTATAAGGACAACAATCGTATTAAATTAAGACCCACCCTAATAATCTCATTTGAATTTCATTACTTCTGTAAATAACTTAGCTCCAAATAAGGATACATTCTGAGATTTTGGGTGTTAGGTCTTCAACACACACACTTTTGAGGGACACAATTTAACCCATCACAGTAATAATGGTGACTAAAATAAGAATATTTTTTTCCTCATCATGGCTAAGAATTCCTAAACATTTACCACATAATGTACCAGATAATAGGCTAAGCTACATTGAGCACACTTAATAATTGCAACAACTCTGAGAGTAATATGCTAGTAGACTAATTTTAATAAAAGGAGATCAAAAAGTTAATAACTACCAAAGTAGCAAGGCAATTGTTGGCGAATGGGAGGGAGTTTGCACTTTGGGGGATATTCTGCAGTATCTGGAGACATTGTTGACATGAGTCGCTATGCTACTGGTGTTCTAGTGGGATGCTGCTAAAATTCTTACCCAACCCAGAATGTCAGTAGTGCCAAGGTTGACACATCTTAGTAGCAGGGCACAATCCAGGTTTTCAGAGAAGTCAGATGAGCCCTAACACCCCTGTTCTCAGCCCCTGAAGGGGTGAGTTGGGAGAGTCCACAGTGACGGCTTCTTGGCTGGTGCTCGGAGTTTGTGCATAAGTGGTCGGGAGAGCAGTGGCTTGAAAAGGTGGGTATGGAGGTCTTTTTTAAAAAATATATATATTGCATTTTTTTCTAACCCAGTTTCCAATGGCTTATTTTGTTATCTTAAGACGGAGGTAAAATAATTTTTCAGGCAATGTTGGAAAAATACAGAAGAGCAGCAAAGTAAAATGGGCCACTTAACTATGAAAAGCTAGCCATTGAGTGTATTTTCATATTTCTTTTCTAGGCTCATCATGTTGATTCTGATACGGCTTCAGTCATAGTATATGCATAATATAATTCTGCATTTCACTTTCTCAGCTTTACATTAGTAGGTGGTATTTCCTTCTATGTGAAATCATTATTTTCAACAACTTTATGTAGTTTTTTTTTTTTATACTCAGAGACTATGTCTGTGTAGTAAAAAGACATGGTTATTAGGTTGTATAATATTTTTGTTCTTTCATTTTCTTTTTTGCCTTTCCATCTTTCTTCCTTCATACATATTTATATACTTTATTGATTATTACAATAGTAGAGGCCCAGTGCCCAAAATTTGTGCATGGGGGAGTGGTCCCTCAGCCCAGCCTGCACCCTCTCCAATCTGGAACCCTTTGCAGAATGTCAGAACCGGCAGTTGAACATCCCTCTCACAATCCGGGACTCCTGGCTACTAACTACTCACCTGCCTGATTGCCCCTAACCACTCTGCCTGCTAGCCTGCTAGCCCCCTAACGGCTCCCCTGCTGACCTGATTAACACCTAACTGCTCTCTTGCCAGCACGACCATCCCCAACTACCCTCCCCGAAGGGCTGAGGGGACTGGGGGACTCCGGCTGGATGAGGCGGTGCTGAGAGGACTGGGCGCCACCATCTTGTGGCTGTGGGCACCCACATCTTGTGAGGGTGTGATGGTCAATCAGTAGATAGGATTTACCTCTCCCTTACACTCACTAAGATTGATAGGTAGAACCAAGATTAACAAAACAAATAGTATAAAAACTACTCTTTATTCATTCTGCCATATTATGTTTCCAAAGTGTTATACCTCTCTTTTCTTATCAGGATGTGCATATCTGTTTCTTGTTCTCCTTCCATTCCGATGATTTAAAGGTGGAAAATTCCCTGCTGGTGTGGCTCAGTGGTGGAGCCAGGAGATCACAGTTCCATTCCCCGTCAGGGCACATGCCTGGGTTGTGGGCTCCATCCTCAGTAAGAGATGTGCAGGAGGCAGCCAATCAACGATTCTCTCTCATCATTGATGTTTCTATCACCCTCCCTTCTTCTCTGAAATCCAGAAAAAATATTAGTTAAAGGCGGAAAAGCACAGTGACTTCTCCTGGATATTTCCATGCTTTAGAGAAACCAACCGGTTTTTCTACTTTAGCCATGTCATTTCACATCTGTATGTTGTGTGGGCCTTCTGTTCCCTCTGGGTGTAAGTCAGAAAAGATGCATGTGGCTTGTAGGCACCTATTTCACATTCCATATTTTACTATTTTCCTGTGAGATGTAGTCATTTGGGGCTGAGATCCATTTATTGTCTCTCCCATCATGTACTCATTTTGTATAATTTCTCATTCTACACGTCATACAGGGTATTAGCCACACGCAGATTTGGTATTCTTCTCCATCCTAAGACCTCACCGCACTGCGGGGAAAAGATGTGGAATCACTATTTACCCAAGCTTCAAAAGGTCAGGCGAGGAGGAAAAAGCAGACTAATTTTTCAACACGTGTGACAGGGGAGCACAGGTGGGGAGGTTGTAACTGTCTCAGAACGGGGGAGTGAAGACATGGCGGCTTCTGGGGGGAAGGCTAGTAAGAAATTGGGCAGTTTGCCCTGCAGAACCTCTGAGGGGCTCAGAATTTGGAGGAGCCGTGAGGAAGGTGTGAACACAGGGAGATCCTTTGTATACAGTGCGTGCATGTACATATGTAAATTTGTCTCGTTTTATGGAGCAGTTGGCATCTCTGTTTCCCCTTCATCCTCCTGACAGTCCCAGGCCCCTTCCTCTCCCCCCCCACCCCGACTCTCCTGGCCAGAGAGCAGAAGCTTGTTATGGAGAAATAGTGAATCACAATATCTAGAGAGGGACATACGAGTTAAAAAGAGAAGCCGAGATGAGGAAGATGTGGGACAGCTAAGAAAAGTGGGAAAAGGGCCGAAACAGGTTTGGCTCAGTGAATAGAGCGTCGGCCTGTGGACTGAAAGGTCCCAGGTTCGACTCCGGTCAAGGTTATGTATCCTGGTTGCAAGCACATCCTTAGTAGGGGACATGCAGGAGGCAGCTAATCGATGTTTCTCTCTCATCGATGTTTCTAACTCTCTATCCCTTTCCCTTCCTCTCTGTGAAAAATCAATAAAATATATTTTTTTAAAAAAGCAAAGTGAAAAAAGGAATGCTCTATAGTCTGTGTTATGGGCCACTTGCCTCATTATTCATCCTAGTCCATGTTTGATGCACCCCAAAGCAGGACCTTAGAGGGTGCTTCTGTAGAGGAATGGAAGGGTCCCAATAAGTGCCTCCACATGTAGATCCCCCTGACCATGTGAGACTGGTGTATGTAAACAATAAACAGAGGGTCCTGGTCATTGATATCCTCCCTAGGCACAAAGTTTATATGCTATTGGATGGAAATCCAAGAATCACCAGAAATTTGAGGAAATCATTTAACATGAGAGAGAATAACAAACCCTAATAAAAGATGAAGAGCACATAATACAAAAAAACAAACAAACAAACAAACAAAAACAGCCTTTAAAAATAATGAATGCTCATGATCTCACTCCTTTGTGGATAATAAAGAACATTATAAACTGATGAACAAAAAGATAGATACAGAGGCAGTAAAGCATCAAACAGATTGTCAAATTACAGCAGGAAGGTTAAGGAGAGGTGGGGTAGATAAGAGATCAACCAAAGGACTTTGTATGCATGCGTATAAGCAAAACGAATGAACACAAGACATTGGGGTATGCCTGGGAGGAGGGTGGGCAATGGGAAGATATGTATACATGTAACACAATAAAAAAAAAGAGAAAAAAATGAAAATAATGAACGCTTCAGACGTCAAAAATCTCACACACACACACACACACACACGTATGTATTGGGGCATCTGGAGCTCATTTCTGTTTACTGAATGTCACCAATCTTGTAAGAACCCCTGACCACTAACGCGGTTGGCACCAGTGCTCTAGGCCTGTGACTGTTCAGGAAGAAGGTAGTCAGCTCTCGGCATTAGCAGTTTATCCACTTTCTGGTCCGCAGTCGGGGGCAGGGCGAGCGGTGCCAGCTGGAACTCGCCACTGTCAATAAATGACTTTTCAGCCGCTTGGTTCCTGCCAGCGAAGTGCCCTACAGTAGTGGATTGAAATGAAGTGGAGAATAGAATTTGGCAATGTCCTCTTTTCTAACAACAAAATGAAACTCGTTAATACCCCTCACACATTCGGGTGATTGGGCGCTAGACCACACAACTAAAATAGCATTTCTGCCACAGGCATTGACTCTCATTAAAAAGACAGGCATTTGTTTTCAGATATGAAAAATGGCCCGGCATGTCTCCTTCCAGTCTTTTTTTCCTACTTGGAAGAGAAGTTGGCATTGAGTGGCGGCTTTAATAAACGCCAAATCTCAGAACCAAGCCTGAGATAATGAGCGATCACTTGCATGTTGGAGTCATCTGGCCAGCCTGTTAAGTCACCCCACCTTACTGGACCTCAGTTTCTTCCTCTACAAAATGAATGGGTTGGGTGAAATTAATAGTTTTCCAAGGTGGAGCAGTGTTCTAATGCCCTGAGATTATTTTTCCTGGGTCCCAAGAAATAAGTGACAATATCAGAATAATGATAAAACTGGAAAGCTTAGGAAATGACTTACTTTAAAAAAATAATTGGATTCAATTTTTTATTTAAAAAACATGTTGTTTGAGATAAGAATGATAAGAGAACACCGCAAGTTGACTCACACACAAAAAATGGGACTTTATTATAACAGTATTTAGCTCTTAATTTCACAG
This sequence comes from Lasiurus cinereus, assembly GCA_011751065.1. NCBI lineage: Eukaryota > Metazoa > Chordata > Mammalia > Chiroptera > Vespertilionidae > Lasiurus > Lasiurus cinereus. Next base: position 8,289,464 of record JAAGEH010000452.1, on the reverse strand, counting down.
ACCCCCAAGAGCCAGGCTGTGCTCAAACATTGTCACTGACTAGATCTTTTCTTCCTCTCACACAGTCGCTATGCTCTCTTCTTCCCATAACACAGCCCCTTTTCCTGCCTTGCACTTTATCAGTTCTCACGTGGCTCAGCTTTTTTTTATTCTTCATGGAACCTGTTTCTATAACTTAGTGCCCAATCTCACCAGAGGGAAATATATAGATACTGTTCAGCTAATGAAACTTTTTTATAGGTAGGGCCTTTAGGCTGGACTAGGGGAATTTAAGAGGCAATGATAAGACATTCTGATAGTTTCTTTTTTTTTTAATTATATTTTATTTATTTTTAAAGGGAGAAAGGGAGATGGATAGAGAGTTAGAAACATAGATGAGAGAGAGACATCAATCAGCTGCCTCCTGCACACCCCCTACTAGAGATGTGCCTGCAACCAAGGTACATGTCCTTGACCGGAACTGAACCTGGGACCTTTCAGTCCAAAGGCCAACGCTCTATCCACTGAGCCAAACCGGTTTTGGCTCTGATAGTTTCTTGGTGGGCATATCTAGAAATAAAATTTCTGAAATTGTGTAACATCTGAAAATTTCCTGATCTAGGCCTGCAGTGAACAGAGTGATATTATTAGTTTTGTTGTTCATGAGTGTGATGATTACAGATTATTGTAGTAATGTGTAATTTACCATTTTTACCCAAATAGGTATTTCCCATTGGTGATTCTTATAAATGTGGTTGGTATTTGTCGTGCAAACAGAATAACCGAGAAAACCTAAATGCAGTGATCTCTGCCCTTCCTTTGGGGTTAGAAATTTTACAAATTGGGAGACAATTTCCACAGAAGGGCTCTCTCAGTTGGTTTTTCCTGCAATTCCGCAGGTACGTTGTACCAAGCATGGTCTTTGAAACTAGTGATGCACAGATGTGGGGGCTGAGCAGTTCACTTTGTGGTTAATCCTCACCTGAGGATATTTTTGCGTGGATTTTTAGAGAGAGTGGAGGGAGGGGGAGAGAAAGAGGGAAACATCCATGAGAGAGACACATGGATCGATTGCCTCCGGGGATCAGACCATGCTTGCCATCAAGGTACCTTTGACCAAAATCAAACCTGGGACCCTTCCGTCCACAGGCGATGCTCTAACCACTGAGAAAACCAGTTAGGGCTGAGCTATTCTTTAAGAGATCTACCACCCGCTAGTATAAATAGACAAAATAAACATCCCCCATGTATTATTGTAATATGCTTTAATAATGAAGCTACTGAGAAATCTTTAGAGACGGCTTTCCTGAAGAAACCATGTTAAAAAAAAAAAAAAAAAGCCCAAACCGGTTTGGCTCAGTGGATGGAACATTGGCCTGCGGACTGAAAGGTCCCAGGTTCAATTGCGGTCAAGGGCATGTATCTTGGTTGCGGGCACATCTCCAGTAGGGGACATGCAGGAGGCAGCTGATCGATGTCTCTCTTTCATCGATGTTTCTAACTCTCTATTCCTTTTCCTTCCTCTCTGTGAAAAATCAATAAAATATATTAAAAAAAAGAAACAATGTGAAATTTGCCTCCTAATAAAGGAGGCGACTTTCACAGGGGGAACGGTGTAGGGAGAATAAAGACTGTGGGTAGAAGCATGACCCCAGGAACAGGGTTGGCCACACACTGTTAGAAAAAATGACGAAGTCGGTTTTGTCATTGCAAGGATGGTTTTGGGGGTCACAGACAACAAATCGCCCCGATGAGCCTTCAGATCATTGAATTAAGGAAATACCTTAAGGAGAACCCGACCAGGATGTCTGCTTGGGAAACCCTTCATCTCCTGGCCATGGATTTTCTGTCAAAATGCAACTACTTTTAATGAAACAGGAGCCCTGTCTGCGTCCTCTCACCCCAGACCTGTTCTAACAGTCAGCTTTCCTGATGGGTGGTAGTCACCACAAGTCCTGGGCAGCTTTGCACTTTTGAGTTGGAGGTTAGGATACTCTGTGGTTGGTAGGAAGGAGTTGCTATCTTTTAAAAACAAAACAAGCCCTAACTGGTTTGGCTCAGGGAAAGCCAGGAAGAAGCTCTCGTGCTAAAGGGGGAAGTTGGGTGACAGCAGACAAGGCCCAGCCTGGGAGGGGCCTCACTGAAATACGGACTGGGTGTTTATTGACCCTCTGGAGCTCCCTTACTCAGACTCCACTGGAGTTAGGGTGCTCACAGCAGGCCACAGGAGCAAATAACCTCAAAATGAGGGGCAGGAAATATAAACCTTTAAAAACATTGTTCTTGTTGAAACCAGTTTGGCTCAGTGGATAGAGCATCTGCCTGGGGACTGAAAGGTCCCAGGTTCAATTCCGGTCAAAGGCATGTACCTTGGTGGCTGGCACATCCCCAGTTAGGGGGTGTGCAAGAGGCAGCTGATCGATGTTTCTCTCTCATGGATGTTTCTAACTCTCTATCCCTCTACCTTCCTCTCTGTAAAAAAATCAATAAAATATATTAAAAACAAACAAACAAACACATTGTTCTCCCATATCTCCGCCCCTTCTTGCACAGTTCAGGGTAAATAGTAAGACTCAATAAATGCCTGTCGAACTGACGGTATTGGCAGTTCATTCACTTTATTCTAATTAAATTCCCCTCTCTAGGTGTAAAATGACTTTTCATTGAGCACATTTCCGATGGAATTTTTTTTAGACAAAGACAATGCAGCCACAAAGTGAACTCAAATCCTGTTTGGTTTGATGAGTGCATTTTATTATCTGCTGTTTGCTAGCAATTAGAGCGAAAATCAGAAGCTTTTGTAAACGCCAGGGGGATCAAGGTAGGGAGGGCTTCTCAAGGCCATTCGGATGAAAAGTTTGGTTTTGTTCTGCTTGTTTCGCTTTGTTGTACAAAATTCTCTAGAGCCTATCTGTCCTCTGAAAGGAAGTTGGTGAAGGTGGCATTTGAGTATTTAAGAAAAAAGCCTCAGGACGTGGAAAGAGACTCTCCTTTACCCAGGGAAGAGCCAGCTTTGGAAGATGTTCTTCATTATAACCCACTCTGATCACCTCCTCAGAAGATCTCCCTTTCAGCTTAGCTGGTAAATCTTAGAAGCTCATCTGTATTTTGTCACTGCTCTTGTGTGAAATATGATGTAATTAAATCTCACGTTACATCAGTCCGGCTGCATAATAAAAGAGTCATCTGGTTAATTTTGGTTTCCAAATGTGCTTTATAACCAACTCGGAAAAAATATTACATGTGATTCACGCCACAAATTGTTATGTAGGCATGTACTAGCATATTTATGGTATTACACTGCATGCCAAATGATGCCATAAATTCTAATATGGCCATGCTAATTTCCCTTGTGTTGACAATGTGAAGTTCTAAGCATTATTCTTTAATCAGAACACCACTAGTTCACTGAAGCCATAAAGTGGACTTCTCCCAAATAGGCTTGCTTTCTTCATTTTTTTTCAAATAAATTAGCTCATTAATTCTTCAACGTGTCAGTAGACACAACAAATGTATATAAAATATTGTGCAAATGGATAGATAGATGATAGATGATAGATAGACAGATAGAAATTTCACAATTCAGTAACAAAACTGGGGATGCAGGGAAACTCTGGAACAAATAGTACTTATGTGCCTAATTGTCTTTGATAATATTCCAAGTAAAAATTATTCTAAAAATAATATAAGTAAACAAATGACCTGGGGATGGAGAGCCCGCGGGATTTGCTATGATATTTTTTTAGGCTGTTGAGAGCAAACAAACAACAAACAAACAAATGAAACAGGGTGAGGGTCTTAAAGAGGTATTTTACTGTAAAATGAAAAAAAAGTGTTCTTCAATTTGTTCTTTTTCCAAAATTTAGATATAATCTAGAAGAGATAAATATTATTAATGGTGCTTGTATTAGGTTGTAGTTATCGAACTATTTCCTTTAACTGCATTATTTACACACCCACTGTGGTTGGCTTAATTTTTTTTTTCTTGTTTTCATCAGGAAAAAATAAACCGAAGCAAAACAAAACCCCGGCATTTGGCCAGGCATCTACATTATGATACAGGTGGAATTCCGGGGTAGCTTTCCAGGAATAGATGTCTAACAAACTCAGTGAACGGTGGACGAGATTCCCAGTTTATGATTAGGCAGCCAGTAAAGTTTCTTAAATTATATGTCTGGGTTTATCAGCACCACATCATCAGCTTCTTTATTTCTTTAACAATCACAGAACTATTGTCAGCAGACCCTTGAACATGCTGGAAACGATGGCCCTAGGGAGAGAGGCCTGTATATTTGGCTGAGTTTTCCCTACTCATTAGGACTTCAGCCGGCTGTCTGGAGGGAAAAGCTAATGTGAATTATAATATGAACGGTCCCTCCCGGAGCTGTGCAATACAGTGCAGCCACTCTTATAATTTTGTCAGGGCTGATCCCCAAATCCATGCAAGATAAACAAATAGTCCAAGTGAAAACACAGAGCTCTCGCGATGCTAATAGAACCTCCAGGAAATAATTCTAATACCCATTTTGACAACTCTAAGGCCCTTCTCTACCGAAATTTTAGGCTCTCTGTGTTTAATGAGCTACTAGCACAGATCAGGGGCAGATGGTTGATTAGATTTGGCTGACTTCAAATAAGATCCTAAAAGATTAATCCACTTGTTAAATATATGTGTACACATATGCAAACATTAAAAAAGCTGTACACTTAACAATCGTGCACCTTCTTATATAAGCTATAGGCCTACCCAAACATTTCCATAACAACCACATTCAACAGTAATACGTTTTTGCCATGCTAGAACAAATCAATTATTTCATTTCTATAAGTTTTGGAAGTTTGCAAGTTTGCAAGTTTGAGAAAGTTAAAAAGTCCTAGGCATTATTTTAGTCACTAGAGATGCAATTGTAAAGAAAAAAAAATGATGAAATCTATCTATCTTTTCAGAGATCTCACATGCTGGGGGGAGGGGGCAGGTAGGGCAAATAAAAACAAATAAACTAACAAACAAGTAAAAAAAACTGATAGATTCAGAGAACATACTGATAGCTGTCAGAGGGGCAGGGGGCTGAGGGCTGGATGAGAAAGATGAAGGGATTAAGCAGAACAAAAACTCATAGACACAGGCAACAGTGTGATGATTACCTGGGGGAATTGGAGGTGAGGGGAGGAAGAAGAAGGTAGTGGAGGGAGGTGTTAATCATGATGGAAGGAGTCTTGACTTAGTGTGGCAAACACACAATACAATTTACAGAAGATGTGTTATACATGAAATCACTATGATTTTATTAACCAATGTCACCCCAATATATTCAATAAAAATGTGTACTTTTATGCCATATTAGAGGCCCAATGCACGAAATTTGTGCATGGGGTGGAGCGGGGCAAGGGGCATTGTGCCTCAGCTCAGCCTGTGCCTCTGGCAATCCCGGACACCTTGCTCCTAACCACCTGCCTGCTCGCTCCTTACTGCTCGGCTCACTGCTCCTTCGCTCTGCCACAGAGGTGGGAGAGGCTCCTGCCACTGCCACTGTGCTCGCTAGCCATGAGCCCGGCTTCTGGTTGGGCAGTGCTCCCACTGGGAAAGCTCCTGCATTGAGTGCCTGCCCCCTGGTGGTCAATGCACATCATAGTGACCAGTTGTTGTCCGGTTCCGCCGTAACAGTTGCTGGGCTTTTATATATATAGCTAATAAAATTTTCATAAAGAAAAGACAAGGTAAGAAGAAAGCTCCTAAGAAGGACACCTAACACTAGTGGGGTGTAAGAAGAAAGGCTTGATTTGGCCCCCAATCTATCCTCTGCCCTTTTCTCTCTGTCCTGCTCTTGATCTGTAAGGATGGCCTCTCCTGAACTCCCGTGCTCCCTAACTTCCACTGGTTTTGCCCATCGGACAGCAGGCCAGAAAAAAAGGCAGAAGAGATCATTCAGGATGTGCCTCTGCCTTCCTTCCTGCTTTGCTGTGGCTCTGGAAGTGGCTTAGTTTCCCTCTGAATACTGTTGTGTGTTTCCTTCTGTGCCTGATTTATTTCACTTAGCATAATCCTTTCTAGGTCCATTCATGTTATCACAAGTGGTGCAAGATTTCATCCTTTTTATGACTAATAGTCCATCGCACATATGTACCACATCTTCTTTATCCATCTATCTATTGATTGCTTCCATGTCTTGGCTATTGTAAATAATGCTGCAATGAACATAGGGGTGCGTATGTCTTTTAAAATTAGTGTTTTGGATTTCTTTGGATAAATATCCAGAAATGGAATTTTTGGGTCATATGGCAGTTTCATTTTTAATTTTTTTGAGGAAATGCCATACTGTTTTTTTATAGTGGCTGCGCCAGTCTGCTTTCCCACCAATAGTGCATGAGGGTTCCCTTTTCTCCACATCATCTCCAACACTGTTGTTTGTTAATTTATTGATGGAAGCCATTTTGACAGGCATGAGGCAATATTGCATTGTGGCTTCAATTTGCATTTCCCTGATGATTAGTGATGTTGAATGTCTTTCCATTTGCCTGTTGACTACCTGTACATTCTCTTTGGAGAGATGTCTATTCATGTTCTCTGCCCCCAAACTGTGTAAGGACTTTATAAATACTTTAAACTTTTGTGGAAAGTGCTATATAAATTAATAGTGAGAATATAATACTTCTGTATAGAATAGCAAACACATCCGATGGGAGATATATTGAATGTAAATTAAGAGAAGCAAGGAGATTTTGCTATCCTAGTGTTACCTATAAAAGAGTTGAAATTATATTAATACAGCAAAGTGGTTAAAAGCATGATCTGTAAAAATAGACAAAACTGATTTTAAATCTGGACTTTGATGATTGCTTCTTATGTGACCTTAGTTATATTAATGAATCTTTCTTTTGGGGGAGCACAAGAGACCTGGTTGTAAAGTTGTAAGGATAAAATTCTGGAAAAGGAAAGGGTGTGGAAAGCCACCTGCCTTGTTTATCGGAATTCTGACTTAGGGGAGTCTTGGGTGATCTCAAAGGCAGTACCCCTAACTATTCCGTGATCTTTCCAAACAAGTCTGTGCATGTGCAGACCCCAGGTGTTTATTGGAATCTTCAATCTTAATCTTTGGGTGCCTTTGCTTAAACGACAATACAAACACATGTGTCCTGCCACGATTACTTCCCCTACTGATTATATCTTAAAGGTAAACTTTATCTCCAACTGCTGTTACCATAAAAGGCTAATGAGGCAGACAATCGAGGCTACTTGGCCCCTTGAGCCAGGCAACCCCTTAGACCTCTCTTTCACAGTGAAACTGTGTCAGAGTAATCTGTTCATCTGTCATTCAAGGGCTGCTGGTCAGCCCCGGCCTCTTCTAACCTCAAATTTCTCCAATATCTGGATTAGGGCCCTAGCTTCATAACCTGATGATTAAATAAATTTAGCAATGTAGTTGGTTAGAATAGAACCAGACTGTCAAGTGTAATTGCTATTATTTTTGCTAAAAATGAAGTGTTGATAAAGAAAGCCCAAGGAGATTACAGTTCTTAAGTAAATATCATTTAAATGATCATTAAAACCACATCAATACATAGAAACATTTATGATAAATGTTAGGCAAGGGGCTATAATGTCATATTAGGATTTCTCTCCTCTCCCTTTTTATAGTTGTTCAATATCCAACTCTTAAAGTAAGGATTGGAGATTTGGAGAGATATTTCTTTTAGAATATAGTTGACATCATTATGCACCTTCTTTTGAACATTTTTTAAGTAAAAAAGTTGCCACCTTCTAAATGATACTTCATAATGTAGGGCTAATTATAAAAAAATCAGAATGTTGATTCTGTAGTTCAGTTATGTCTGACAGGTAATTCTGGACATTTAAACTAATAAAGTGATACTATAAAAAATGTTCAGTGTTGAAAAATTCCACGTAATTCTAAATCAGAAGTGAGTTTCTTTCATTCTCCATTTGTATAATTTTAGTGGACCTTCTAGCATACAGTTTTCAATGAATTTTTTTCTCAGAATAAATGTACAAAAGTGATTAAAATATCTCAGAGTTGAAACAGCAAGTTTTAGTTTACAATCCCATACCTCACATTAAGCCAAAGATCATTTCAAATACAATTTATGAAATATTTCAAATAATTGCATTTGCAATGTTGCAGCTTATGTAAATACAAATAATATCACAACTTGAAAGATGTCCTTAACTCATATACTCCAATTAAAGTAATTCAGTCACTATACTGTGGCAGTTTAAATCATGGTCTTATTTTATTAATGTTGGCATTACCTGGTAAACATTGTCATAGAAATTCTGTGATATTAGCCAGAAGTATTTTTTATTTTACTTTAAGATGCATAGAGAGGCAAGTATCTGTAAACGAAGGGGAAAATTTGAGCCCATAAGTTCTTTTCACTGTAGATGAAATGGTAGATGAAATATCTCCTGACTCTATCCTCATTTGTGATAGTCGATGAATATGGATTAGCTACCCTCAAAGCTAAGATAAATTATAGGAATAAATTCAGCGTGGATGTGTGGTGTGCAATCCATACTGATCTGCTTGCAGAAAATGACCTCAAAATGGTGATGGAAGGAGACTCAGCTTGTGGTAGAAAATACACAACACAATATACAGATGATGTATTTTAGAATTGTATACCTAAAACCTGTGTAATTTTATTAACCAATGTCACCCCAATAAATTCAACAAAAAAGAAACTGTTTTCAACTTTGTGGCCAGAGATAGTTCTTGCACCAGTGTTTTCCACACCCTCTGCCCCCCAATTATATAGAAACTATCATTAGAGATATTGGGGAATTGAGGAAGCAATTAGTTTAGAATAGACTTTAGAAGAGACATTTACTTCAAAACTCAAAGAAAAAAATCTATCTGTACAGAATCATAATTTTATTAACAATTTAATGATTTCTCTTGTTTCTCTGATTGTCCTTGTTTACCCATCAGTTATTCCTATTGGACCATGAACACCTTGGGGACAAATGCTATATTTTGAATCTCTACACATCCAATATCTGACATTCAGTAGAGAAAAATGAACGTTTTGTTAAATTGAATATGTAATCTAACATTCTCTAGAGCATTGAAAAATATAGAACATGCTCTCATTCCACACATTTAATCTTTTTTATCAATAACCCTATGATTCAAGATTTTCAAGATGAGAAAAGTTACATATAGAGATATTTCCAAGATGGAAAGCAGAAGAAACACCAGTCCTTGGCTATTTAAAAAACTTTCTCATAGAAAATTAAAGTCTAATGAAATTGTAAATTTTGTCAACATCAATTCTCCTTTGGGCAGCAGAAGAGGCTAAATGAAAACCCGTTTTAATGGTTTCACACAAGAAGTTATAGCTAGCTAATGACATATTATCCTAACAGGTATAAACTACAGATGTTTGCACTTGACATCAGGCAACGGAAATCTAGCAGGATGTGATGTCATTCAGGTCCCAAGTTGTCTCACAAAATGTCTAGGAATTGAAGGAGATTGTCCTGTCAACTAATGAATCTACAGTTCCCAACAATGTGCACAATATTGCAGCTAAATGCATATATACATTTGTATCTGTATTCATCAATATACATCAAATAATGTATGTAGAAGCAAAAAATGAATTATTTCCTCACATAATGGTTTATTTCCAGTGTTCAGTTGTTACTTTCAATAAAATTTATTGGAGTAACAATAAATAGGGTTTAATAGGGTTGTATACAACCTAAATCAAGGGTACATTTCTGACTCATGGTCAATATATTGCATTATGTGCCCCCCACCAAAAGTCAAATCGTCTCTGTCACCAAACATTTGGCCCCCTTTGTGGTTCATTATCCCTTCCACCCCCTTCTCTCTGGTAACCACCACACTATTGTCTGTGTGTATGAGATTCAGTTTTATATCCCACATAAGAGTGAAATCATATGGCTCTTCGCTTTTTTGACTGACTTACATTCTTAGCATAATATTCTCAATGTTTTTGCAAATGACAGTATTTCATCCTTCCTTATGGCTGAGTAGTATTAAATTGTACTCTCTACATTTCCAAGAATAACTTGAAGGACCCAGATCCCTTTAAGACTTTATAATTTCTTTAATCACATAAGAATGGAAAATGTCTTGATTTCAGTCTATTTCATATAGGATAACATGATTATATATATATATATATATATATATATATGACTCAGGATAGCAGTATTTTATTAAATTTCCATCTTAGTGTCACCATCTCTTTTAATTACATTCCAATGACAATGATTGAAAGGGACTGGCTGCTGATGTCTTGGAATTCCTTTTCTTGACTTTAAAATATCTCACAACAGATCAAATTCTTCCCATTATTATATTTTGTTGCCTCTATGTTTTGTTCTTTAAAATTATTTTTCATAAAGAAATCTGAACCATATTTAAAAATATAACTGAGATCATGCCATTACCTGGCTTTAAATAATAAAAATCTTCTATATTATTTTATGTTCAATAGATATCAAGATTAATCTTGATATCTATTGAACATAAAATAATATAGAAACTCCTTACAGGGCAATAAGTTTTTGTATAAACTTGAAACCATCAAACTCAAATTTGAGCCTTTTTTTTCTTGTTTCACTAAATTTTAGTTTTTTCAATTTTCCTTTCAATTTTTAAAATAACACTATTTTTTTTTGTTTTAGATACTTTGCACATGCTCTTTATTCATCTTGAAATTTCAGGTTCCTTTTATTTTATAAATATTTCATTGATTTTTTTAATTGCTCTATTTTCAGGTCTTTCAAATTAAATCTATCCTAGTGACATTCTCTAATTAATCTTCACTAGGTAGTATTTTGTTTATTAATATCATAGTATTTAGGAGAAACCAAGATGGCGGTATAGGTAAACACCTAAACTGCTGCCTCGCACAACAATCTCAAAACTACAACTAAAAGATAAAACGGACATCATCTAGAACCACAGGAAAGCTGGCTGAGTGTAAATTCTACAACTAGAAGGAAAGAGAAAAGCACATTGAGACTCAGAGGAGCTGCAAAAGACTATGGTACGGAAATGCGCAAGGAGAGCACTTTGTGGCTGAGTGCGTGGCTGGCTTTCTCTAGCAAGAAGGAGACAGAAGCCCCAAACTGTTCTGAACTCCAGTTCTTGGTGAAACCCTGGAGACCTAGACTCATATGGGGGAAATCTGGACTTTTAGGAAAAGAGAAACTCAGGGGAGCTGAAGGCAGAGGTCTGGAGGCATGCACACGCAGGGAGGACTGACTGCTGAGTCCTTGGCTGGTTTTCTCAAGCGAATTGGAGATGGAAGCTCCTGACTGTGCTGAAGTCCATTTCTGGGCAAGACTCTGGGAACCCAGACTCATTCAGGGAGAAACTGGACTGTCTGGCAGTGGGCAAAACTCAAGGGCAGCTTCCTCTCAGATGTGCTGGCAGTGATTCCTGAGGAACACTAAGACCCAGGGGCCTCTTAGGATAGGGCTGAGGAGAAGCCAAGGCTGGCAACTCCACCTTGAGACAGTTCCCCATCCAATCTGAGCACAGAGGCTTTTGCAATTTTGCAAGTCTTATCTCATAAGGATGTTTCCAGCACCGAAGTTATCCAGTATAGACATAGCTGATACTCACAGCCTATTGGCCTAGAGGTCAATTACTCCTAGTGATACCAACAATAATTGAGACTTAACTACAACAAGGCTGTGCACACAGTTCACAAATGGGTGCACCAAGAGTACCCACCTCAGGTAACTGGGGAGGCTGAGCCACTGGGCCCTATAGGAAGCACACTTAGCACACAAAACTACTCTACCAACTCAAGGAAGCAGCAAAAATACAGAGACAAAGAAGCATCACAAATGAAAGAAATGGAGGAAAACAAATGGCTGGATATAGAGTTAAAAACTACAGTTATAAGGTTTTTCAAGATTTTCCAAGAAAAGGCTGATAAATTTAGTGAGACCCTCAAAGATATGAAAAAGGACCAACTGGAAATTAAACATACACCGCCTGAAATAAAAAATATTATACAGAGACTATAACAGAAGACTAGAGGACTGCAAGAATCAAGTCAAAGATTTGAAATACAAAGAAGAAAAAAAATGCAGCTGGAAAAGCAAAAATCAGAAAGAATCCAAAAATTTGAAGATAGTGTAAGGAGCCTCTGGGACAACTTCAAGCATACCAACATCCGAATTATTGGGGGTGCCAGAAGAAGAGAGAGAGCAAGATACTGAAAACCTATTTGAAGAAATAATGACTCAAAACTTTTCCCACCTAGTGAAAGAAATAGACTTACAAGTCTAGTAAGCACACAGAACCCCAAACAAAAGGAATCCAAAGATGACCATACCAAGACACTTCATAATTAAAATGCCAAGAGCAAAAGACAAAGAGAGAATATTAAAAGCTGCAAGAGAAAAACAGTTAATTACCTACAGGGGGCACCCATATGATTGTCAGCTGATTTCTCAACAGAAATTATGCAGGCCAGATGGGAGTGGCAAGAAATAAATATTCAAAGTGATGAATAACAAGAACCTACAACCAAGATTACTCTACCCAGCAAAGCTATCATTCAGAATTGAAGGTCAGATAAAGAGCTTCACAGATAAGAAAAATCTAAAGGAGTTCATCAACAACAAACCAATATTATATGAAATGCTGAAAGGTATTCTTTAAGAAGAGGAAGAAGAAGAAAAAGGTAGATAAAAATTATGAACAACAAATACATATCTATCAACAAGTGAATATAAAAATCAAGTGAATAAAAAATGTGATGAACAGAATAAACTGGTGAATATAATAGAATCAGGGCCATAGAAAGTGAGTGGACTGACAATTCTCAGGGAGAAAGCGTTGTGGGGTTGCGGGAAGAGACTGGATAAAAGTCGTACACCTATGGATGAGGACAGTGCGGGGGAGGAAAGGGCAGAGGATGGGGTGGGAACCCGGTGGAGGGGAGCTATGGGGGTAAAAAAGAGGAACAAATAATCTGAACAATAAAGATTTATTAAATTAAAAAATATATCCTAGTATTCATTTATGACTATCTAATTGTATGAATATTAGTTGACATTTTTTCTTAACTAAATATTATCTCCTGTGGGGTCAGGGGTGATCTACTTATATTAGCTTATATTAGGCATCAGTAAACATTGCTGGATTTAATGAGTAGTCATTGTGGTACATACTCAGTAACCACTCTATCATAAGATGTCTGAGGGCTGATATATATGCAAATAAGGATCTGCACATTGCTACAATGACAGAGGCGTGGAATTGAGGATCCAACTTCTAATTATCAACTGTATTCTGCTCTATTAGTGAGAGAATTTTTATTGGCTAACAAAATGTCCATGATCCACACCATATAAATTATCTTCTTTTAAAAAATATTTTTATTGATATTAGAGAGGAAGGAAAAAGGAGAGAGAAATAAAAACATCAATGATGAGAAAGAATCATTGATTGGCTGCCTCCTGCATGCCCCATACTAGGGTTCGATCCCGCAACCAGGGCATGTGCCCTGCCTGGTAATCAAACTGTGACATTCAACCACCGAGACATACTGATCAGGCTATAAATTATCTTCTAATATTATTCTCCATAGGATTATTTTTGAAAGGGTTATGAATAATTTTGCTCTGAAATTCAGAAAGCTTTTATTATCGCTACATATAAAAGGCTAATATGCAAAGTGTCCCTGCAGTAATTTGATGGAGAGGCTGGGAATTCCACCAGGGGGAGGTGCAGAACAAAGGAAGGCCCCAGCGGACAGCGGGGAAGGGAAGCCCTGGCCAGCAGCCAGAAGGCCCCGATGGACACTGATCACTGGCCAGGCCTAGGGACCCTCCCCGTGCATGAATTTCATGCACCAGGCCTCTAGTATATCTATAAAAAAACTTATTAATTGTCCTTATGAATGTATGCTAGATATAATGTGCTTATATAGAGTTATCTTAATCAATGGATAAAAGAAAGCTATCACTCCTAAAAGACTGCTAACATTGATTTATCTACTTTATTAAGAGTATAACATCCTTTTAGGAAATAAGATGCCTGTCTTGCTTGGGTAAGAACTCTCAGGGCACAGTTGCCTCCAAAGATTCCCTGAGGACCCAGAAAGAAACCCAGACTCTTTCCTTACCTAACACTGAGAGCATGGGCTAGAGAGCACCAAGGAGGCACTGACTGAATGCTGGCAGCTCCTTGTTATTCCTAAAGCTGCAAAGAAGAGAAAATCTGTATATAGTGGTTCCTCGAGATATGAGTGCCCTAATATACGAGATTTTTGATATACGAGCTGTCAAGCGAGCGATTTTTGCTTTGAAATATGAGCAACAGTTGAGATATGAGTAATGAGTAATTGTGCAGATAGGTCTGCTTCACACGACCCACAGTTTACTGCGACTCAAGCGTCTCATAGTTTCCCATGCCTCAAGGTTACGGAACGAATTAAACTCGTATCTCGAGGTACCACTGTATATCTGTCTGTACCCTAATGCATGATGCAAAATAATGACAGATACAGTTGGTGAAAGATTACAAAGCCCAGGAAAGCTCTGAAAGAACTTTTTGAAAGAGGATTCATCTTCCAAGAAAATTCAAATGATTCTAGTAAATGTCTCCTGGTGCATTGAGGAAGATATGTTTACTTCAATATAAAAAAAAATGAGACTTACTTTGAAGTAGGAATTTATAAATAGTTACTTAGTGAATACATATACTCAAGTCTATTTTAACTAGTCAAGTGGGTACCCACTTATTCATCTATCTACTTACTCATTTACTCATTCATCTACTTATTTAGTTGTGAAACATACTTTTTGAGAAGTAATTTTATTTGGGGTACTGGATAAGATGATAGAAATACCATATGAAGCAAAAATACGTGGTTTAAACTCTATAGAAGACTATAGGAATAACCCACATTCTCAGATAGATACATATTTTACTCTGTCTGACATGCCTTTCTTTAGAAAACTACCATTCTCTCATTCCATGTGTTCTAATTGAGCTGACAATCTTAACAACCTATCTAGCTCTGTGAAGAGATGGACCAGGATACAGGACCTAGTAAAACTGACTCTGTATTTCTCTGCTTATAATTGTTCATTTAAGTCTCAATTCAGGGCCAATTTTATTACTGAAGCCAAACCAAGCAGAGAGCAGTCTTCTCAAAAGCTGATCTACAGTAATTAGATAAGGCTCTATTTTTACAATGCAATTTCTAAGACTGAGGAGCCTGACTATAGAGCTATGACTTTTTTTAAATGGATATATATATATATGAAAAGCTTGTCTTCTGAGTAAAACTGGACAGAACTAAGCAAAAAGAGAAGGGAGAGAGAGGATTTGTCTCTTCATGACCCAGCACCAAACTGTGAAATGAAGAATTCCCTACCTCTCTCTCTGAATCTGGGAGGTACCTTATCAGTCTTCCTAGAAAACAAAGGCATCTTGATCAAGTCAGACACTCAGACATGTCTTGGTGAAAATGATGGATGTTAGGCTAAAGGAAAAAAATTAAAATATTCATGGTTTTTAAAAAAGTGAATAGGGGGCATTAAAACAAACTTAAGGTAGACTTATGTTTCTCCTGGAAATAAGACTCTAAAAACAGGTCATCAAAGACTCTAAAAAGTCTGAATAGACCCAGAGGAGGAAGAAAAATAAAACAAATGCACGTTATTCTGTGATACTAAGATATGTTACCTGCTCTTCTCCATCAGCATCATAATTTCCAAGTCCAGGAAATTGTCATCCTCTTGTCATCCCCTCTATCATCATCTTGCTGAGCATCCCTGACCACGTAAACATAGATGTTCATCTCTCTCCTATCAGGCTGGTAGGAAGATTGATTGGATTAAATGAGACAGATTCATGAAATTAGCCTAATTTTTCTGCATGCCTCAAAAAAAGAAATCTAAAGATAATATAAACACAGCTTACAAATATTGTTATACTAGAGACCTGGTGCACGAATTTGTGCATTGGTCGGGTCCATTCAGCTTGCCACAATCAGACCCTGTGGGCAATTGGCTGGCCGGCCCAGCCCCCATTTGGGGAGCAATCAGCGGTGGGGTTAGCTGGAGAGAGGGGCCTCTGGCTGTTGGCCCTCCAGCACCCTGGTGGAACTGCAGGTTGAGGGGACAATTTGCGTATTAGCCTTTTATTATATAGGGTTAGATACATCAAAATCATATTAGTTTTCCATTGAACCAACTGTGATAACATCTGGTCTGTCTTTAAAATCATCCCTTGTGTTTCAAAACTCATATTGACCCATCAAGATTTTTATTCTTTTGGCTTTTTTACCCCTGTCCTCCACTCCCATCCCCTTCTTTCTCCTCCTCCTCTCTCTTTTTGTATTATTACTGACCCTCAAAAATATCTATATAAGACCACTACTCTTAAGACTATAGCTGAATTATTTGACATAAGTAAACATACGTAGCCACCACCCAGATTAAAATATATTCCCAGTTCACCAACTAGCACCATTTTCAGAATGAGCAAGAAAGTATTCATAATTGAGAGGAGGGTCAGAACACTATGTGAAGTCTTTGTGATCACTGAATCTTCCCTGCATGAAAGGGGAGGAGCTAATCACTCTAAACTCAGCATGTGTTATCAACGAATGTCATGACGTCCTCCTGAGACATGAAGGCTGAAAGCGGAAGACCCGCTACAAATCAGGATTTGTGAGACTTTCAGTGTTTCTCTCCAAACCTCTGGATCCCCAAACTGTGCGTCTACCTCTATTACAGTGCATGTCACATTACACAGTACATCTCCTTTTATACTTCTGTGAGCATTTAGAAAGTAAGCATCTTCAGCTCAGGCCCATGTCTAATCACTATATGCCAGCTCTTGGAACATAACTTAGCACATATTAGATTTTAGGAAAATTGCAGGGAAATGTCTGGATCCCTGAAAGAGAAAATGAAGGAACTAAAGAAAGTAAGGGGGGAGTGGGAAGAAAAGGAAGACAAATGTAACAACTGTAGACATGTCATATTTTTCTTGTTTTAAAAATATATTTCCTTTAAAATGTGTATAAGTAATGTGGTCGAGGAAGCAGCCTTTTTTCTTATTTCTTTTCTTTTTTTTTTTTTGAAGAGTGGGTCTTAAAGAGGAGACTCATGAGCGAATAAATGAGTGAGTGAGTGAATGAAAATGAGGAAGTATGCCGAGACCGTTTTGGCTCAGTGGATAGAGCGTTGGCTTGCAAACTGGAAGGTCCCAGGTTAGATTCCGGTTGGGGGCATGTGCCTTGTTTGTGGGCACATCTCCACTGTGGGGCATGCAGGAGGCGGCTGATCAATGTCTCTCTCTCATCGATGTGTCTGACTTTCTGTCTCTCTCCCTTCCTCCCTGTAAAAAAATCAATGAAATATATTTAAAAAAAGAAAATGAGGAAGTAAAGGTGAATATTTGGTCATATAAACCTTACCCACTTGCTTTATCTCCACCATCACCTCTACCTACAGTCTTTCTTACTTCTCCAAAAAACAATGCTGGTTCGCCAAGTGGGCCTAAATTCTAGGCTGCAGTTTCACTTTCTGAATACCCTGAAAGATCACCTGAAAAAAAGGATTCTTAAAAGAATTACTCATGCAAAGAGCTCCCGTAGTTATAAGTAGTAATAAAATAATTAAGCTTCAAAGAAACTGATAATGGGCAAAGCTACCCCCACTTCATAATGTAATGATTTCTCCTGGAAGCATCATGGGTATGGCCCAGGATCTTGGTGATGAAAAACATTCTGGTCTCCAGACCTGCTTTAAGCTTCTGCTAAATGATTCAAGAGCAGCGCGTTAAACTATTGGACACAGGGCAATCTGTTCAGAGTCTGTGGCCCAAACGGTGGCATATGGCATCTCACATGTCCTCACATGTCCTCTGCCTTGGTGGGGTGCTCAGAGTGGAGTGGAGATGTGAGAATGAAAGCTCTCCAGTTGCCTGGAACTTCACTTTACCTCCTGTCAGCACCGGGCTGAGCACTTTGCATTATATTGAAAGCGAAGGACTGTCGTGTCTCAGACAAATGCTCAGCTTTCAAAGCAGTCCTGGGAGGAGCTGAATGCACCTTGTAATCATGATTTTCCCTGAAGTATAGACAAGAACGGCACTCATCAAATGCATGACCTAATGTTTTGAATTATTGCCAATTAGTGTTTATCATGAAGAGTAAGCATGGGTCTAAGTGTACACACAGTGAGGAATTATTTTGACAAAGTATCAAAGGTTCTTTAAAATATGGCCCAAATCAGCCGAGACCAGTTTGGCTCAGTGGGTGGAGTGTAGGCTTGTGGACTGAAGGGTCACAGGTTCTATTCCGGCCAGGGGCATGTACTTTGCTTGCGGGCACATCTCCACTGTGGGGTGTGCAGGAGGTGGCTGATGGATGTCTCTCTCTCATCGATGTTTCTGACTTTCTATCTCTCTCCTTTCCTCTCTGTAAAAAATCAATAAAATATTTTTAAAAATATGGCCAAAATCAGGGATATTTTTAATCACATGTAAAACCCCCAGTTAAAAAATATATTACAACTTTTTCAATTATACCTCAATGGAGTTAAAATGATATCTAATTTACAATTTTTGAAAAGCTCTAAAATTTCTCTAGCAAGGTAAAATCTCAATTTCTCTCTTTTTTAAACATGTCTATATAGGCATTAAATTTGAACTTGAAAGTTTCGTTGATAAAGTTATAGTGATGTTTTGGTACTACTATTTGTTTCTCTTTTTTTGTTTTTTATTTGTTTCATTATAGGAATGAAGGTAGAGTATTCTTTAGTATTACTCTAGTATATTTTTAATTTGTTTTATGAAATAAATTTACACACAGTGAAATGGATAGGACTTACAAATACTGACACACACACACACACACACACACACACACACACATGCACACACGTGCATGTCACTCACCTGTCTAATCACAACCTCAACCGAACTATAAGATGTCTATATCATCTATCCTAGAAATTTCACTTCTGCCCCTTTTGGAAAATCTTGCCCCACTGAAAGCTGTGGTATTCTAGTTTTTATCAGCTTAGTTTGGCTCTGCTGTTCTTAAATGCCAAAAAAAGTGAACCATATACCATTTACTCTTTTTAAAAATATATCTTATGGATTTCAGAGAGAAAGGGAGAGGGGAAGAGAGAGAGAGAGAAATATCAATAATGAGTGAGAATAATTGATTGGTTGCAATTGATTGGTTGCCTCCTGCACATCCCCTACTGAGTATGGAGCCCAAAACCCAGGCATGTGCCCTTGACTGGAATTTAACCCGGGGCCCTTCAGTCTGCAGGCCAAACCAGCTACGGTGGTATACAGGTGTTTTAAACAATCTTCTCCAAGTTTGTCTGAACATACGTTTTCATTTCTTTTACAGAAGTATGTATCTATGATAGACATAATAATGGCTTCTTGACATATCCGCATCTAGTCCCCAGAACAGCAAGTTAATTCCATGGCAGAGGGGAAATCAGGTAGCAGATGGGATTAATGTTACTTATCAATGGATGGTGGAGTAGGGGGAAAGGGCTGGAAATCCAGATGGGCCATCATAGATGATCTCAAGTGTCCTTAAGTAGGAGAGGGAGGCAGCAGAGTCAGGTCAGGATGACATGAGCAGAGAAAAGTTAGCCTGGCCACTGCACGCTTTGCAGGTAGAAGTGGGACAAGGACAAGGCACTCAAGCAGGATGGCTTCTGGGAGCTGCAAAAGGCCTGAGGATGAATTTCTCCTAGAGCAGCGGTTCTCAACCTGTGGGTCGTGACCCCTTTGAGGGGTCGAACAACCCTTTCACAGGGGTCGCCTAAGCCATTGGAAAACACAGATATTTACATTATGATTCATAACAGTAACAAAATTACAGTTATGAAGTAGCAATGAAAATAATTTTGTGGTTGGGGGTCACCATGACATGAGGAGCTGTATTAAAGGGTCATGGCATTAGGAAGGTTGAGAACCACTGCCCTAGAGCCTCCAGAACAGGATGGCGCCATGGTATCCCCTTGATGTTAACCCAAGGTGATGCACTTTGTTTTGACTCTAGAGTGGTAAGATAATAAGCATTATTATTTAAGACACTCCATTTGTGATCATTGGCTGCAGCAAGGACAGGAAAATCATACAATATCATGAGTGGGGTGGATAATTCATAGGGTAGGTATATAATTAACTTCCTTTTGAGCTCTCACGTTTGTCCAAAGCACATAGCCATTCACATTCACTCCCGGGAGCAACATGTAAGAATTTAGTGCTCCACAGCTGGCCAGTAGCTAGTGTGTCCACCTTCATGTTTTGAGCCATTTTGTTGGGAGTGAGGTGTTATCACATTGCACTTTAACTTGTTTGCTGGCTAATGATTTTGGGTCCATTTTCATGTACATCTTCACTGCCCGTGTGCATATCTTCTTCTGGGAAATGTCTGTTTATGACCTTTGCCTATTTTTAATCGTGTTGTTTGCCTTTTTATGCTTTAGTTGAAAGAGTAATTATTATATTCTGGATATAAATTGTCATCTATAGGTATTGGGAATAGATTTTTTTCTGATTTCTGCCTTGTTTTTCCCTTCTCTTAATGACATCTCTTAATGAGCAGAATTTTTTGTTTGAGTCCAATTTATCTCTTTTAGTTTACTATTTAGAGCTCTTTGTGTTCTGGCTATAAAAATCTTTGCCTAACTCAGGGTCATGATATGAATCATTCTTTTATTTTTATAGTAGAAGCTTCACAGTTTTAGTTTGTGTTTTTTCTTTTTGTAAATGATGTGAGGTAGGGGGTCAAGCTTTCCTATACAATCCCCAAAAGCTTAATACTATTTTATGTGCCCATGGATCTAACATAACAACTCCCAAGTTATGCAACCATATCACTAGTCAAGTGTATTATTTGATCATTATTTAATTTTGGAAAATGTTCTATTTTTTGAAAATAAATGCTATATTTATTATTTTATGGATCTAAAAAATAATCCTATCTAATAAAGAGGGAATATGCTAATTGATGCCATGCCCTCACAAGATGGCGGTGCTCACAGCCACAAGATGGCAGTGCCCAGTCCCCTCAACCCCACCTCATCCAGCCTCAGTCCCCCAGTCCGCTCAGCCCCACCTTATCTAGCCAGAGTCCCCCAGTCCCGTCAGCCCTTGCAGGGGATGGCATTTGGGGATGATCATGCTGGCAGCAGAGTAGTTAGGTGTCAATCAGGCCTGCAAGGGAGCAGTTAGGGAGCTTTCAGGCTGGTAATCAGAGTGGTTAGGGGCAATCAGGCAGGCAGGCAGGTGAGTGGTTATGAGACAGCAGTCCCAGATTGAGAGGGGGATGTCCCAGATTGGAGAGGGTGCAGGCTGAGCTGAGGCATACCACCCCACCCCCATATGCACCAATTTTATGCACCAGGCCTCTAGTAACAAAATATGAGTGGTGATTAGGGAGTTGTTGTTATACATCATTTTCTTTTTTGTAATTTTACATAAGCTCCAGTGTTCTAAAATCAATGTTTATTATATGTCAATCATAAATGTTAGTTAAATAATTTTGCCAAAATGAAAATAATCACACTTTATTTACCATAGAAAAGGGTAGAAAGGTCCAATTGTACCTCTCATGTGTTTGTGCTCAGAGACTTCCAGACAAGCCTCAACCTGCTGTAAGTGTATGGAAAGGCTTATTTAGAAACAAGTGCACTTTTTGCTAGCACTCTGTTGTGAGTTCCTTCTTCTCATAATAGATTTTGCAGAGGAAGAGGGAAACTTTTTTTCTCTCCATAATTTAATTGGACTTATCATGCCAAGATCTGTTGCACTTGACTTTCTCCATATTTCAAATATATACATATAGCTAGATGATCTAGTTTTTATTTAAACACTTGGGGCCCAATGTACGAATTCATGCACCTTGAAAGGAAATGTGGGCTGCGAGGCTACTGTAGGCACAGGAGTGAATCTCAGCTCATCTTCTGCACCCCTGCTAACCCCTCCCACCATGACCCCCAGACTCCTGTCTGCCGGCAGCCCCATTCCCACTGCCGCTCCCATGTGGTGATGGTGCCAGCCCTGCTTGCACCCATTGATGATGCAGAGCTATTGGGGCTGGCACCAGGAGCAGGTGTGATCAGGGCCAGTGCCATCAGTGGGTACAAGTGGAGAATCCCTGAAGGGTGATCAGGGATGGCAGCTGCCTCTGACATCTGCTGATGGTGCTGAGTGATTGGGACTGGCACTGGGCATTGGCAGCGGGTGCGAGTGGCAGCTCCAGCACCAGCCTTGGGTGTGAGCTCTGGTCGGGACCGCAGCACACAGGAGCAAAGCATTTTTAGTAACCACCAGAGGCTTGCCCCAAAGACAGCGACCTGCACCTTGCCTTGGTCTGGTGCCCCTGCTCAGCTGCTCCAACCATCCTGCCACATCAACACCTACCATGTTCTTCACACGCCCCCTGGTGGTCAGCACATGTCATAGCGACCAGTTGTTTGGTTGTTCCAGTTGTTCCACCGTTCGGTCTATTTGCATATTAGCCTTTCATTATATAGGATAAACTAACAGTTCATTAAGCTGGAACAGAAATCTAGGTCCCAGATCTCTCCCTGCCCTATAATAAGAGAGTCAGTGTCTTCGATTTCATTGGATGATATAGAATTTGTCATTGGTGTTTTATTTGGGTTCACTTTCAAATGGGAAATCTCAAATCATATACATCCTGAATATTCCTGTTCTTCTTCATCATTTAGAATTTAAAAAAACAAAAACACTGTGACCCATAAGGACCGTTTTTCTTCATTGTTTCATTTATATGGTACTCATTAGTTTGAATAATCTATTCAAAGCTACTACATTGTCCCTTGAGGACCAATATTCTTTTATTTTAACTGTGTGCTAGATTTCAGGAACATCAAGTAGGTGTGGAAAAGGATGTTTATTGTCTTACCTGACTTTTAAGTGCTGTAGTCCCCCCTTACCTGTGGCTTTACTTTCTGTGCTTTCAGTTACCCATAATCAACTGCTCCCTGAAAATATGAAATGGAAAACTTCACCTCACCCCATCATATAAGCATCCTGTCATATGACATCATCCCAGAGGAAGGGTGAGTACAGTACAAGCAGATATTTTGAACCCTGGCTTAGTTGGTTGAAGCATTGTCCATTACACCAAAACATGGTGGGTTTGATTTCCCAACAGGGCACATACCCAGGTTGCGGGATCTGTTTGTTCTTAGTCCCAGTGTGTATAGGAGGCAAATAAAAGATGTTTATTTCTCATGGATGTTTTCCTCTTTCCCTTCATCTCTCAATAAAATCAATTAAAAAAACATATTTAGGAGATAGCACATCCTCACAACTTTTATTACAATGTATTGTTATAATTATTCTATTTTTAGTTACTGTTGTTAATCTCTTACTGTGCCTAATTGATAAATTAAACTTTATCATAGGTATGTACTAGTATATATAAGACACATTGTGGTATATATAGGGTACTACCCATGGTTTCAGGCAAACACTGGGGGTCTTAGAACATATCCCTAGTGGATAAAGGGGGACTACATGTGGAATCAACACCCATGTCAAAAGCTTTAGTTACTTTCCTCACACAAAGTAGAAGCACTATTATAGTACAACATCGAGGAGCAGAGTGAGGAGAAAGAAAAACTAGTACAGCTTAATTCAGTATCCCTTAAACTGAATTGTGCTAGACTCTTTATCTCTGTTGGTCCTTGCCATATCTTTGCCCACCCACAATCCATTTGGATTCTCAGAATACCCAATCCATACACATAGTAACTGAGATGTTGAGTGTCTCGGTCAAGAATACGCATGTAGCTGAGACCGGTTTGGCTCAGTGGATAGAGCGTGGGCTTGCGAACTGAGAGGTCCCAGGTTCGATTCCAGTTGGGGGCATGTACCTTGCTTGCGGGCACATCTCCACTGTGGGGTATGCAGGAGGCGGCTGATCGATTCTCTCTCATCGATGTTTCTGACTTTCTATCTCTCTCCCTTCCTCTCTGTGAAAAATCAATAAAATATATATTAAAAAAAAGAATACGCATGTAGTGAGTGGCAAAATGAGGATTAGTTCCAGTTATTTCTGAATTCAGAGCCTATTCTCTTAGGCAGTTTGCTATGTAAATTTTCTATATGGGGAATCTATTAGAACTAGTACCCATTATACAGTCATAAAACGTGACATGATTGTTGCAAGTGTATGTGTATGCATGTGGTCTGTATATGTGACACATGCACGTTTGGATGTGCATGTCCAAGTGTGGTATAGGTCTAAAAAAAAATTCAAAGGAAGGTCTTATGTTTACATGCCTACTAGTTTTTATTTTTATTTTTTGAAATACATGGTATTGAGATAATGTAAATATAACTCTTTATACATCCAGGTGAACTAGTATCTAATATACACGAAGACAATTTGTCGAAAAGCAAACAGCAATTTGATATATATAAGTGACCTGTTGGGAAACAGACTAATAATTTCATTTACAGGCAAACAAAACCCATGGAGCCGTGTAGCTTTCTTCTGCCCCTGCAGATCCACTGCCCACTTTGTTTCCAATCGTCTCGGTGCTCCCCTCTGCTCACGGCACCTCCACTGGGACTGACTGCTGTGGAGTTTTCCAGGGGTACTGCTTTACACCTCAACTTCCCCCTGACTTTGGCCAACTGGGAGCCATGATAGAAGATAGAGGGAGAGGGGAAGACAGTGAAATAGTATTTCCTCTCTAAAGAATCAGCTCTGAATGAAAGGACACCTTTCAAGGTTACCCTAAATATAGGACATTCTTTTTTCAGGTTCCCTTAACACCTATTCAGTTATCTCTCTGTACCCAGGGGTGGTTAAAACCTAGGGCCATGCACTATTTTTTTAGGGGTATAACTTAACACTTTCTACATATGTTCCTTGGTGTCTTCATCAAGATGTTTTAACACTTTATCTATATTAGTATTCCACTTGCTTCTTGCCAGGATGCTAGTATACATATACAGTGGAACATCGTTTCTCAAACATCTCCCACATGGAACAATTCACTTCTCAACCAGACAATGCTTTCATGCTGATACCAGTACGATCAGCCACACATCTCTCAGTCGACAAACAAAGGAGAGGGTATGCAAATAGGGGTCAGTGTACACTGTTAAAATCTCAGGATATTGTGTTGTGAATGTTCACCTGTTTTGTGTTTTGATTTTTTTGCTTTAGTTACTGTATAAATTTTAAGTTGTTATATTTTCATTTTTTACTAAACATTTTCTTTCCTTTTTGTTAAATTTTTGTTTACATCGCATGCCCTTTTTGTTTTCAAAGTGTTTATTTATAAGTTGTACAGTACAGTAGACATGTACTGTATATAAGAAAGGTTACAACAGGGAATCATTTGGGGGGGTCTGGAATGGATTAATTCCATTTACATTATTTCAAATGGGAAAAAAATGATTAGGTTTTCAAACAGCCTCTGGAATGAATGAAGTTCGAGAAACAGGGTTCCACTGTATGTTTTATAAACCTATTATTTCCTAGTTTATAGAAACTTTAAGAAATTAAGTATATTTTAAAATGCAGAGACATTTACATGTTGTTTCAGACGGATAGTTCACAAACTCAGATCTGGAGGAATTTAGAGAGAGGTTATATGGGTCCAGTCCTCCCATTAAACACCTGAGAAGGTGTTTCCCTCTCCCCACAGGCCATAGTGTAAGACAGTGACCTACATACAGCCATAATGGTGATCTTGGGAATTTTATAAAGCTGATCCTTTTCAGACTATAACTTGCTCCTGTTCGTTGCACATACTTGTACCATTCATAATTACGTACTTCCATCCACAAAATTATATTGTTGAATATAAGGCACTTTTTTTTCCCTCGAGAAAACACACTGCATTCTTTTTTACATTACGTGGCTCTTTGGGGTTTCCAAACACAGCGATCCGGTGTAAAGTAGAAATAAATAGCTTCGCTTAAAATGTCATTTTCAAAATGACTGTACTTTTGTTCCACGGTGGAAGGAATTTAAGTCAGAACAACAAAGAGTCGCCTATAAAGGATATCTCATTTGACAGGTTATAAACTCTGCAAGTACAAATGTATTTGGAGTTATTCTTAGATATGCCCTGTCTCTCTGCAGTGACCAAATTGATTGTCCTTGACAAATTAGACTGGTCAGACACCAAATAGACTCCGTTATCACAGTATCTAGGGATTTCTGTTCCTGCTACTTACCAACCTGATCAGGTACGAGCCATCTTTCTGACTAAAATAATTAGAAAGACACTTACCTACGGGGATTGTTTTTTTTTTTTTCTTTGGCATTGCATACATCATGGAACAAATACATCCCCTTGGTTCTCTCGGCTGGCATTGGGCGGGGTTTGGAAATACTGTTAATCATTTATCTCTTCTGTGCCCGTGTGGTTTTAAAATTCACGAGGTGCTTCTGTACATGGAGCAGACTGGCCAGAGATCAGCCCTGTTGTAACAACGTGGTGTTGGGGCGAAGGGGTTGTGCTGTGCTTTGTTGCCGTCTTCGGGGGCACCTGGATTTCATTTCACTTCGGAGTCACCGATGCTTCTCTCACTGCGGGTACCCAGCTCTCTGGAGGATTCTTTCGTTTCCGACGTTATAAAGATAAAATTATACATTGCGAATGGCCTGACTTACACCTCAGAGTGAGAATGTGACAGAGTTTATATTCCTTTAATGTGGCCCAATGTGTTCAACATTTCAATATTTCACAATTTATCCTGATGTTAAGCTTCAACTCCTCCTCTGCTAAAGGACTAATTTTTATTTATTTTTTATTTTTTAAATATTTTTATATATATTTTATTGATTTTTCACAGAGAGGAAGGGAGAGGGATAGAAAGTCAGAAACATCAATGAGAGAGAGACATCGATCAGCCGCCTCCCGCACACCCCACACTGTAGATGTGCCTGCAAGCTAGGTACATGCCCCCGACCGAAATCGAACCCTGGACCTTTCAGTCCGTAGGCCAACGCTCTATCCACTGAGCCAAACCTGTCTCGGCTAATTTTTATTTTTTACTAATATGGCCCCCCAAATCACAGCGTGGCCTCAAAACCTCTGTTCGTGCTTCTCTGTCATCTCTCTGTGCTCCATGCTTTTCTCTTCCCAAGCCATCTGTGCTTTTCCTGGGCCAGTTTAAAAAGCCTTTATTGCGATGAGGAATGTATTCTCAGCCTCTCCTTCAGTGTGTTGATTTCCCCTCCCAATGCAGTATTTAATCGACTGATTTCTGTGGATGTTTGCTTCTTCCGTTAATTTAGCAAAAGCCTTTGCTCTCGCCATTCATTCAAGAAAAGGCTCCTCTCTCTAATTTGCTTTCTCGTGATTGCAGGTTGACGTATGGTATGTGGTGGGCAGAGCAGAGGCGAGCCAATGCATGCATGGTGTCCAGGCTAGAGAATCATTCCTTGTTCAGCAACTAATCCTGGATGCCCTGCCGCTTCCTCTGTACCACCTTCTAACAACTCTCTCTCTCTCTCTCTCTCTCTCTCTCTCTGTCTCTCTCTCTCTCTCTCTCTCAACATATTTTATTGATTTTCCACAGAAAGGAAGGGAGAGGTACAGAGAGCTAGAAACATCGATGGGAGAGAAACATTGATCAGCTGCCTCCTGCACGCCCCCTACTGGGGATGTGCCCACAACCAAGGTACATGTCATTGACCAGAATCGAACCTGCGACCTTTCAGTCCGCAGGCCGACGCTCTATCCACCGAGCCAAACCGGTTTCGGCTATCTCTCTCTTCTGTGCTCACCCTCACTTCCTAACTCCTTCAGGAGCATTTTCTTCCTCCTGTTTATTGGTGCTGGTTCCATCACTGAGTGTTAATGGAATATGCGACCATTGTTTTATTTCCACTTGCTCTTATAATATTAATAGGTGAAATGAATGCCATATTATTAAGTAAGGAAATATTAAAAAATAAAGAGTCTCGGTGCTTTCCTAAGAATGCATTGGATTTGGGTTCCCTGTAGCCCACATCCTCTCACCTCCATTTCCTGCTTGTTGTCACACTTCTGGTTTATTTACTTCATAAATAAAGTGTTGTTACCTAAGAATGCTAGATCCCACCCGAGCTACAATGATATAGTTATGGTGCATCTACGTCAGCGGGCACCAAATCACTTGGAGAATGGGAGAAAAGCATGCGTTTCTGTTCCTCCCCCAAAGACCCATTGATCTGTGACTTTTGCAGCAATTACATTATTTTGACAAGTTAGGTCTTAGGACTCATGCCTTACCCAGTTCTACCTAATAAAAAATAAGAATTGGTGAGGGAAGATTTCTCTACTGATACTAAAAAAAAAATAAGTTTTTTTCTAGAATAAATTTCTGTTGTCCTTTTGCTGTACGTCCTCCTTCCTGCTCTGGAAAAGGAAGAGATTCGGAGGTATATCCACCATCTCTAGCAACCTTGTGGAGTTGTGAGGTGAGAATCGGAAGGTTGTAAAGCAGTGGTTCTCAACCTGTGGGTCGCGACCCCTTTGGGGGTCGAACGACCCTTTCACAGGGGTCGCCTAAGACCATCGGAAAATGCAGATATTTACATCACGATGCATAACAGTAGCAAAATTTCATGGTTGGGGGTCACCACCACGTAAGGAACTGTATGCAAGGGTCACGGCCTTAGGAAGGTTGAGAACCACTGCTGTAAAGCCATCACTCCGAAGATTGGAGAAGGAGCAGGGGTGGGAAACATAGGACCTGCAGGCCGTATACATTCTGTTAAAATCATTTGGTCTGGCCTTGCCAAGGCACAGGGGTGAGTTAATTACATGTTTGACCAAATACAGCAGCTGAGTTTTAAGTAGACAATTGTGTATGGCCTGAGAATGATGTTATGGATTTCCAAATGGCCCTTGGCAGCAAACGGTTCCTCACCCCTGGATAGAGAGAGTGGAGGAGTTAGAGTTCTGGATGATGCTACTCATTTCCTGCTCCAGCTCTGGATAGTCTCCATGCAACCTCTAGTTTTGTTAAGACTAATAAGCCCCTGCTAATTTAAGGTGAAGATAGGAATTCGGTCACTTCGTATCTCAGTTCATATAGGCACCCAATCATTTAGAGGATCTGGGATTTCAAATTTAGTTTTGCCATTTTTTAGAATATATTCTTTTTATTGATTTCAGAGAGGGAGAAGGAGATAGAAACATCAATGATGAAAGAGACTCATCGATCAGCTGCCTCCTGCACACCCCCTATTGGAGATCCAGCCTGCAAGCAGGGTATGTGCCCTGACTGGGAACTGAAATTCCTGATGGATGCTCAACTGGTTTTGCCATTTTAAAAAATGTTGTATTCTAGTGTGCTTCTCTTTCCTCGTCCCGCCTTGGTTCCTGGGGTCCTACCAGTGAGTCCTCTATCCCGGCTTCCACTCGGCTCATTTTGTTGCCTTTTTCTCCTTTGAAAGAAACCCAAAATGCTGGCTCTGTCATGGAGATCTGCACCAAAATGGAACATGCAACTTGCAAAATCTAGGCCTTTTTAGGCCTTTTTTAAAACACACACACACACACACACACACACACCAAACACCCTGCATATTAAAATGTCAGAACAGAGTTGTATGATTAATTAAGCATAAAAATAAATGTAAAACTTCTAACTCACTGCGTGACAGCTATGTAGGTGCTATGGTGTGCTCGCGGGAAACATACCCCAGCTGTTCTAGAAAGCATGGCAGCCGCCTAACCTGGCAGAGACTCCTGGTCCTGAGCGGGTTTCCCTCCTGGCCGTTGCCTACCCTATGGGCGGGGATTCTACAGACACCAGCCCCAACCTGGAGGCACAGGCAGGCACCACCGGGCACCACGGGCCTGGGTAATGCAGTGAGCACTGTGCAGCTGACACTGCGTTGTGTTCTCTTAGAGATCTTCGCCTGTCACACAGTTGACAAACACAGACTCATAATACCTGGATTCATTCTTTTGACAGTTATTTTTGTTGTCAATTTAGAATTGGATAAGCAGAGCCTGTTTTTTTATGGTTCTTTGAGAACTTTCATATCCATCATCTTATTGGAATCTTGAAACGAATCTGCGCACAACAAATGTAAAAAAAAATGTATCAGCCTTTTCCAATGGAGGTTACTGGGGATTTAAATATCAAAATATGGGGAAAGATTGTGTAAGGCCATCTGTTCTCAAGTAGGAACACATGAAGGAGTGGAACAGTGAATCTCTCTGGCTACTGGCCCAAGGTCATTTGCTTTGGAAATGGGGACGTGCATGTGGTCACCAGTATGCAGTGCTGGGATTAAGACCAGAATCGATGTAAGCCAACATTCGGGCATCTGCATTTCTAATAAGTAATGGTCCTTTTTATGTGCAGCTGACATTCTATGCGTTCTTTATGATTTCAAGTTTGGAAATCTAATTGACTCTGAACTTTGCATCCAGATGTTCTCCTCTGCCATGTCCCCAGTGGGTGATAATACAGCTTTGAATGACTAGTGGGGTAATGATGGCGATGTTTGTATTGGAAGATCTGTGCTGTCTTGGGTTAGATGAAGAGGGGAACAAACACAGTCATAAGAAAAAATAAACAAACATTTGGATTGTTTGTGAAATCATAAGACTGTCTTTGACACAGAGAAGAAATATAAGAGCTGGGTGGAATTTTCTGGTGAGTGGCTAGTAAACAAATGTAAATAGAATGGAATGACTGTATTACCTCCAATTTTTATGTATAAAATAGTTTACCTGCTGGAGGAAAAGCAAACGGCGGATGGCTGCTGTGATAATTTCATTACAATTTTTTATTGAGATACAAAGATGAGAAGAAAGATTATTTGCTTTGTAAGAATTTTCTTAAGTTAAAAAAACCCAAGTTAAGATATATGGATGTGGATAAATACAGAGATATACAGGTGAATGGATAGATAGATAGATAGATTAAATTATTCCACATAAGTAAAGTTTTTAGTTGGAGAAACATCTATTATTGTCATAGATTATTACCTAAATTTTTAAGCAACCCAGTGCATTTACAAATACTAATTCAGCTGGCATTCACTGAGTTTCTCCAGTTTAGTTGTGGTAGTCAGTGAATATGGGGGTTCTGATCACTGCACCCTAGTATACTTGCAGGACAGAGGTACCAGCCTGGGAGGGTAAACCATGAAGAACAAGAAGTATCTTCATGACCTAAATTTGGCTCGTAGAGCATGGACGTCATTCTGGGAAGAGACGGATGTCTCTGCCCACAGCTCTAGGGCAGTGATGCCAGGGTGGGGGTGGTACCTAGTGGGGGGGAGGCAGACTTTAAGGATGGAGATACATGTGTCTTCTCAAAGGGACTGACTATTTGGAAGAGCCTATGGAGAACTGCATGCCTAAAGGGATTATTAAAAGCAATGGGCATCTTAGTAGAGTCTAATGCATAGGTGTTCGTAGCTTCAAGGTAGTCAGAACAACCAGCAAAACATCAGCAAAGTCAGAGATAAAAGAGAGAATTAGAAATATAGCCATAAAGAGCCCTGCTAGGACCACACACAATTGGGGAGATGGGAGGCTATGGCTATATGAAGCTGTGCCACTCAGGAACAGTCAGAGGAAGATTGAAGCATTGCCCAAGTTGCGCACAGATCCATGGACACAGGGCAAGGCATCGCTGACCCGGTGGAGCTGAAGAATAATCTCTGAGTGCCCAGCTGGTGTGGCTCAGTGGTTGAGCATTGACCTATGAACCAAGAGGCCCTGGATCAATTCCCAGTCAGAGCACAGGTTGTGGGCTCAATCCCTAGTCGGAGGCATGTAGGAGTCAGCTGATTGCTGATTCTCTCTCATCATCGATGTTTCTATCTCTCTCTCATTCTCTGAAATCAATAAAAATATATTTTGAAAAAGGAAAAGAACGATCTCTGAGTAAAAATAGTCCAGAAAGAGACTCCAAGACTGACCCCTCCATAGGGAAGGAAAATGGGCAAAAACTCTCGGAATCAAGTTTGGCAGAATCTGGGAAATAATCGAAAATTTACCACAACCCAGAAAATACTGAGTTCGAAGTAAGGCGACCAGCATGGGAGAAGAGCTTTATGGCATTTTATGGTGCAGCTGCTTCGCCACCTGCTTGCTTCTGTGGCTTTCTTGAAGATTCTCGCTTCCCAAGCAGCCGTATTCCTGGTGTGGTTCCTTGACTCTGGAGGTAGCAGAGATGACTACTTTTCAGGGTATTCTGTCTTGACGTGACTACGGGCTTCCTTAAGGACTGATGCAAAGGACTTGCCTTTGTTTCTCGTAAACCAGAATCCTCTAAGGGCAAAACATGGCTATCTGGGGGGGCCAGGGTGGGGGAGGATTCCTCAAAAACATGGCAAATGCCGAGAACAGTTTGGCTCAGTGGATAGAGCATCGGCTTGCGGACCGAAAGGTCCCAGGTTCGATTCCGGTTGGGGACATGTACCTTGCTTGCGGGCACATCTCCACTGTGGGGCGTGCAGGAGGCGGCTGATGGATGTCTCTCTCTCATCGATGTTTCTGACTTTCTATCTCTCTCCCTTCCTCTCTGTAAAAAAAAAATCTAATAAAATATATTAAAAAAAAACATGGCAAAGCAAATGAACAAGCTGTTGCAACTTAGGACATAAACCTAACAGTTGGGGCCAATGATAGACATGCCCAATGCCTGGCAGGAAAAGATGGAGAGATACTTTGGAGAATGAAGGCCTTGAAAAACTCCTACACATATGGAGTTTCAGAAGTCTATATGCATGCCTAGGGCAGGAAGCATGTTCTCAAAAGACCTGCGAAGAACTGAAGATGAAATCTTCAGCTGACTTTTCAGGCGAAGCGCAAGCTCTAAGTGAAGGTTACCTCTGAGGGGTAAAAGGCCTGTATAAGCATGAGCGTTGAAGGTGTTTCAACACAGAGCCGATCTGCAAATAATTAAAGAGTCTTTTCTTTTCTTTTTCTTCCCTCCCTCCCTCTCTCCTTTTGCCTGAGACATTTAGAAAATCTCTATTATCTCAGTTAGACAGTAGAATAACATATTTTTTAAAGCGTTGAAAAAAATGACAACCAAGATTCTTATTTCAAGCAAATCTATCTTTCAAAATGGAAATCAAAATAACATATTCCCATGTAAACATTCTGGCTTGAATTGCAAACTCTATCCAAACTCAATATGAAGGAGAGACGTATGTGCATGTGCATGTGTGTAATCCCCCTCATTTCAACAGCCTCCTCACCAATTGTAAAATAAACTCTGTACCTTTGAAATTGGGAGCATAGCAGTCCAGCATGTGCTAATATTTATAGTGTGTTTATATAGACTTCCGTGGCCACATTTTATGAAAATGTGTAGAATAGCTCTTTTTCAAAGTAAGAGCACAAATGAGAAGGAAAGTTGACCAGAATGGTACATAGAACAAAGATACCCATAGTCATTCTATTTTGCTAATTTTTGCTGCTAGATGGGGCAAAAAAATTCTTCTGCCTTATATATTGTATACCATGAATATAAATAAGTATTCTATTATATTGCAAGCTTTTTTTAAATTTCTTTTTGCAAAATAGTTGCAGAAAAACTAAATGAGCTTTCTTCATTCTTTGTTAGGGAAACACCAAAGTTGAGGGTATCAATCCTTTGGAGCTTCCAACATGTATAAGGTCCTTTGGGTCAATCTAAAATATCAAGTCCATGAACATCCCAGAAAACACTTGCACAGCTAAACCCAATACTTCCGTCTTTTCATTATCTAAGGTCAACTTATTTCATAGGCGTTCACTAATTAACATAATGATGAATATTATGTCATTCACGAAAACCAAATCACTATGCTGGAGTGACAGCCAGAGAAATGAATGGAACGGTAGAGGCCTCAGTGAAAATTCTGCTGTCTAAACCAGAACTTGGCTTCTTGATTCTCTGCTGGTCCCAGATATTTGCCATGGGTCTGGAGGAGTATGAACTTTCTCGAATGTTCCGTACTCCTGTGAAGAGGATTAGGGCTGAAAAGTCCCTGCTCTCTGCTTCCATAGCTCTTCCTCCTTCCGCAGTTATAACTCTTGTCACATGATATAGACACTTCTTCCCAGGGATCCTGGAAGCGATGAGGGGGCAAGGACAATGTGCCTCTCTCAAAATTCTGATCATTAGTAATAAGCAGAATCAGGCAAATGGAGTAGCTACTCCAAATTAAGTGTGAATAAATTAATGGATGAATGAACAAAATAATTAAAAACTTCAGTTATTAACATTTTTAGAGACTTTGTCCTAGAGGAAACTTTTTAGGTCACATGGTTCAGACTCTCTCCAAAGAACAAAGATCATTTCTTTCATTCCCTTTAGTCAGTGAACCACACCACTGAAACAAGGCCTGCAAATTAAACTACTATGGGACAGCTCTTAAAAAAAAAATACATTTCACACTTCTAGCAAAGTCTGTTGAGACAAGTCTAGCTTTTTTTTTCTATTTTTAATAGGCCTTTATTTATTTTAGAAAGAGGAAGGCAGCAGGATAGAGAGATAGAAACATCAATGAGAGAAAAAACATCAATCAGCTTCTTCCTGTATGCCCCCTACCAGGGATAGAACCCACAACCCGAGCATGAGCCCTGACCAGGAACTGAACCATGACCTTTTGGTCCATAGGTCGATGCTAAACCACTGAACCACACTAACTGGGTATGGAGGACAGTTATTGATGTGTTTTCTTATTTTCTTTTCTTTTTTTAAATATATTTTATTGATTTTTCACAGAGAGGAAAGGAGAGGGATAGAGAGTTAGAAACATCAATGAGAGAGAGAGAGACATCGATCAGCCGCCTCCTGCACAGCCCCTATTGTGGTTGTGCCGCAACCAATGTACGTGCCCTTGACCGGAATGGAACCTGGGACCTTTCAGTCCGCAGGCCGACGCTCTATCCACTAAGCCAAACCGGTTTCGGCTGTTATTTTCTTTATTGCAAAACAAACTCCTCTTCCTTCTTTTAATTTACTCCCCTAAGGAGCTGATCAAACGCCCAATGTCCCATTCTCATCGGAGCCTTCCCTTCCATGTGCTAAACAGCTCAAGTTATTTCAACATTCACTCCTCTGGTATCATTTCAATAGCAACTGTTAATCATTCACCTAAATTTTACTGGTCATCTATAAACTAGCTATTCTTCAAGCCAGGTAATCACCCTGTTTACTCTCTGCTCTTGTTCTAATTAAAACAGGGCCTAAGACTATTAGAGTTTATCCTCTTGAGATAAGTGGCACAGGAAAACTCTACTTAAGCATAAAATATTATATTTTGACGGAGAAAATTATTTACAGCATTATACTCCCAAATGAGGTATTTCTTGACTGTCAAGCTTTTCTTATTCCCGTGGAGAAGTTGTTTATTCCTAGGGAGGAGAATAATTTTTGATTATTACCTAAACCAATACACAGGCATACAGTATTTCCAGTGATTTGAATATGATAAGACTCTTTTGGAGAATTACCAGATATATGCAGACAGCTTCTCTGGAAGTACCGTTCTATTTTCATCTAAATCCAGCCCTTTCGATACACTTGTTTTACCTCCATTTCATTCTGAGGAATGAGGGCTTTAGCTCTCCTTTCAGGAGACATTAAAGGAAACGCTTCAACGGAAACTCTTTAAGAATTATCTAGGTCACATTCACAGCCTGTAACAGGCATGGTGAGAACCTTCTCTTCCTTTCCCAGCTGACAGGGCCTGTGTCGTGTGAGGGAAGATGAATAAGGAATCGTGGCTTCTCAGTCTTCTTCTCACATTTTCCTCTGCCCCGGGGGTGGTGTTTTGTGTGGTTTTTTTCCCCCAGCTTTTTCAGATTCACAAACTTAATTTCACTGGTTTACAGTGTAAGAGGGCTCTAGTCCTGGTGAATTGGTTCCTGCGGTTCTAAAACACAGGGGACTGCCACAGAAGCCACCGTGTGAAGACATCAATTTGTATTTTGAAGAGTTTTCAGTGGAAGAAACACTAATGCCTGCTCATCAGAAACACCTGCCCTCCGGCGATAAACATTATAGAAATCTAGAGTTATTTCATTCCTCCAACAAATGGAACATGGCTCTCGAACCTGCAGTGCACTCTGACAGACACCCTGACTCTCACAGGGAATCCGAAATGCAGTGGTACCTCGAGATATGAGTGCCCTAACATACGAGATTTTTGAGATACGAGCCGTGGAGCAAGCGATTTTTGCTTTGAAATACGAGCAACAGTTGAGATACGAGTAATTGCGGGGATTGGCAGGCTGCACCCCACCCACCAGTTTACCGTGACTCCAGTGTCTCATCATTTCCCACGCCTCAAGGTTATGGAACGAATTAAACTCGTATCTCGAGGTACCACTGTGCAATGGCAGCAGCATAGTGTCTCAGCCTCCACACAACCCACAGCACATCTTTCTTATCTTGCTCAGGTGAACAGAACCCATTGGACATATCAGTCCTGGTCCCATGGAGTGCCTCACCTCATCCCATATCCCTGACCCATGACTCCTCAAAACTGCCTCTGCCCAATTGCTCACAATTGTGTGGAGAACTAACCATTTAGTTCAATAACCAGGAACAGTCAGAAATGATTTGTCAGCCATAAGTCTCACTTGCCTCATTGAAGTCATAGGTCATTGTTTGAGCTTTTCTTCCAGATGCCCCCTTCATTAATTAAGATGCCTTACTATAGGATTCCTCTGACTTACAGGTGCCTGTGGTTAACAGGTACAACACACATGCTTTGATTTGCAAGCGTGTAGGAGATGACAGGGATATCGTTATTTATTTATTCAAGTCATGAGGACTTTGTGGTCCTACCCACACATATTGGCATAAAGTCTGTTCTCACTAAATATGCCCATGAATTCCAAGAAGTCTGTAGGTGGAAAATTATTTCTTTCAGCTCCAGGAAATGTCTATACTCATATGCTTCCAGCCAGAATAGTGCAGTGGTTTAAAGATTTCCCCTCAGTGGTTAAAGTTTTCTCAGTGGTGAGAGCATTGGCCTCTGGACTGAAGGGCCCTGGGTTCAATTCCAGTCAAGGGCACCTACCTCAGTTACAGGCTCTATCCCTGGCCCTGGTCAGGGCGCTTGTGGGAGGAAACGAGTCAATATATGTGTCTCTCTCACATCAATGTTTCTTTCACTCTGCCTCTTCCCTTCCCTTCCACTCTCTCTAAAAATCAGTGGGTAAAATATCCTCAGGTGAGGATTAACAAAAACAACAACAACAACAAAATATTTGCTTTCACCTTGAAAGAAACAATACACCTGGAAGATCACATAATTTTTTAAATGTTCAGACAATGAGCAAGTAACACACAACTGTGAAATTTGAGAGGAAGCAGATGAAATGAGTTCCAGGTGGATCCTGGCCTTATGGGCAAGTGATAGAACATTATATCCCTATCATGTCCTATAAGACCTATAGATGAAGGTGAAAGAGCTCAGGTGGAGAAATGATCAACATTCTAAGCTGCTTAAGTATGTAGGATATTTGATCATAGACAAGGGAGCTGAAAAGGGGTAGAATTCTGCATGAAAGCTTGTTGGGGTCCTGGTGGCAATGTGGGGGGGGGCTGAGAAAATGAGGGCTGTTTGATTTGCATGGGTTAATCACGTGGAGGCCTGACTAAGAGATATTAATGGAAAGCTGAGACCTGGACAGTAACACCAGAATTCATGCAGACATTGAAACAGGGCCGTTGTGACCCAGTCGAAGTGAAAAGGTCTTACTGAGCATCTTAGGCATTCTATGGACCTCAGGTCTTCAAGACCAAGGCTTAGAGTAAGAATCACACATCAGAGGGGCACCAAAAATTGTACCATTTTACAGATGAGGAAGAAAGCAGGAGGCTTAGAAAGATGCAACCTTGCTCAAAATCTGCTCCAAATTCATCCTTACATTTTGGATCATGATGGTTTCAAATATACTGACTCACTGACACATCAGTGCATGTTATAATATTTGATTATATAAATATACCTCAACCTAGGCAATAGTATGTTTGGGAGTTTGGAAGAAAAACAAAGAAGTTTACTTATTTGAATACATCTGAATCCAAGAATAATTAAATGAGAAGGAACAAAAGGAAAGACCATGAGTCTACATGGTTTTTGTCCTTTGAAACTGAAAAAAAAAAAGTAGGTTTAAGAAATTCCATGATCTTTCCTCCTTGGAAATGCTTTTTGGAGAGTTAGCATATTTCAATAATTCTACTTTCCTTTGATTAAATTTCTTGGATGAGAAAATAACTCTTGACATCCTTAGAAAAATCCAAAATGTCTCTGTGGATGCAAACTCAGTGAGTGGCGATTTGGAGACAAAAGGCAGAGAAAAGCAACTGGTACTTTCACCTAATGGGCAAAGATGTAAATGAGCAGCGTTAAATCAAAGGGGGAAAATGAGCACCTGGTTTTGAACGCTGCCAGGGCGCATAAGAATGATAGAGTCCATCTGTCTGAGATGGTAGCAATGGGTGACCTCAGGAAGAGATGGAGAGGGGATCCTTTAAAGATGAGGAATGAAAATGTCACCAACATTTGTGAGGAAATACTGCTTCGAAGGAGCAGATTAATGAGGCAGAAGCCACGCTGCAACTGTCAGCCGCTGAATTATTAACGGAGGAGAAGCAGAATCTGTGGACAGGTGCGGGCTTGTCCAGAAATTGAAAAATCTTCCACCAAAACTCCAACGGGAATCACGGGGAGCTTCATTTGACTTCTCGCTGAACTTGTAATGGTTCCTTTTGCCTTAGATCTTAATGTGGAAGAGGGCATCTCTTTTCACACATCTGTACCCTCTGCCTTTCAAAGCGGGAGCGTCAGGCATCTGTGTCAAGAATTGCAGGTGGGAAAGGGGGAAAGGAAGATTGGCCTTACCTGCAATCATCATCTATGTGCTTCCGGTCTGACACCTCAAATGGGAGTGCGACTTGGGAAAAACAAACACTTTTTCTAGCAGGTGAAACAAATACAGCAGTGGATGCAAACTTGTGCTCTGGGTCAAAAGAACAAAGTTTAAGTGCAAACATATTTCCTGCATGACCATGAGCAAGTCTAAGATCCTGAGCTGAGATTTTTCATTTGGAATTGCCTCCCGATGAGGTTATATAGTGACGATTAAAATTCAGAGACTACAGCTGTCCTTGCCCTTTTTCTGGAACGTCTGTCTGTGATTCTGGATTTCCTCTGCTCTGGGTTGTGCCTCCCAGATTCCACCAAGAGCCTGGCTTCTCTACCTCATTCTGCTGAGCAACAAAGGAACCCACTGGAGATCCCTAGTTAGAGAGGAAGTGAAACTCACACAGGACAGTTTGCAGCCCTGCACATAAAAAATGAGCAATTGCTGAAACCGGTTTGGCTCAGTGGAGAGAGCATCAGCCTGCGGACTGAAAGGTCCCAGGTTCGATTACGGTCAAGGGCATGTATCCTGGTTGTGGGCAAAGCCCCTGTAGGGGGTGTGCAGGAGGCGGCTGATCGATGTCTCTCTCATCGATGTTTCTAGCTCTCTATCCCTCTCTCTTCCTCTCTGTGAAAAAAAATCAATAAAATATATATTTTTTAAAATGAACAATTTATCCAACTCTTTGTCCCAGAAATCAGGACCACTCACAAAAGGCTTCATTTGATTTTCTTCAATAATGAGAAACATGTAGGATCTACAATGTCATTAGTCATCTGGATGGAGGAATTCAGAAATTGAGCCTAAAATCGATAGCAGCCAGTTACCCTAATGCCAGGATGTGAAACAAATTTAACGTAAAAACACCCTGATTTCTGCGGTTCGTACTTTACGGCGAGTCTTTTCTGTCTCACACATATATTGTTGTGTATGTAAGTATGTCTATTAAATATTTTATCAGGCGTTACTGTAGTAACAGTCTAATCAACAATGCTTTAATCTCTTTGTTATTTGTAAGGATACACTTATGCATAAAATAGAACGCGCATTTATGCATACATGTGCATAATTTATATGATTTTGTTCATAAATTAAAGAAGAGATTCATAATTACTATTGTGGAGGCTGCAATGTACCCCAAGGCGCCCCTTTAGGAGTGAAAGGCTTATTCTTTCACCTGAGGGGAGCGCTGCCACGATGACCTTGGACCCTCAGTTGTCAGTCTTCCTTGTGAATTGTCTCAGCTGAAAAAAAAATCAAGACTATTCAGAGAGATGCCTGTTTCCTGTGACACCCTACATCTGCAGTTGATCACCACGAGGATACAAAGGCGCAGTCCCCAACACTAAACAGACTCCCGGTCTGCATCAGATGGACACACTCCTTCATCAGCTGTTAATGCTAAGAACGCACCCTTCTAAAAACCCTCCCTGCTTCTGCTTTCGAAGGAGAAACTCCTGGAACAAGTGCCCAGAAGGAAGGGTTGGTGGAAATGAGGAGAGGGGGTGTTTAGCAACAGACGCAAGAAGCACACGGAATCATTGCGATTAGGGGAAGTGAATGGAGGAGGAAAGGGCTGAGATGAAACATAAGGAAGGCGTCTTCCCTGATGGAGGGGTGGTGTCCCCTGTAGAGAGAGCACAATCTTCAGTTGTGCTACCGCTGGAGGCCACTCATGCTAAAATGTTGACTCCTCCTCTGTTTAGCTTGTGTGTCTGTGCACAAGACACTTACATGCTCTGATATTTAAGGGGAAGTCAAATGAGAGATCCTGGGCCTGGCACCTAGCACCACGTCCAATTCACAGCAAGCACTAAATAAGTAAACAAATATATTGTGAAAGTTATCATTGTTAGCTAAGCTATCCCCAGAGCCAAGGTTCAATGAGGCATCTATGATAATAAAAGTGTAACATGCTTATTAGACTGGACAGCCAAACGAACTTCCAGATGTCCTTCCGGACAAAGCCTTGGCAGCAGCGGGAGGGGGTGGGGGGTAAGGCAGAGGTGGTTAGGGTCTATCAGGCAGGCAAGTGAGCAGTTAGGGGCAAATCAGGCAGGCAGGTGAGTGGTTAGGGGTGATCAGGCAGGTAGGAAGAGTGGTTAGGGGCAATCAAGCAGGCAGGCAGGTGAGTGGTTGGGAGCCAGTGGTCCTGGATTGGGAGAGGGATGTCTGACTACCAGTTTAGGCCCGATCCCGCAGGGTCCCCGATTGTGAGAGGCTGCAGACCAGGCTGAGGGGCACCTCCCCACCCCCATGAATTTTGTGCACTGGTCCTCTAGTTTTTCATGTAATTTCCTTTTCCATTTTGCTTTATAATACAGAATTATATGCCCATTTACAAGGCAAAGGATGCACATAGTGATTATTTGTTCACAAAGCAGTAACCCCCAACCCCCCTCCAAAGGATTTATCATAGTTTTTTTTTTTAAGGATAGGGTGCTTTCATTTGCCAACACAAATGCCTACTTGACTTTTCTCTATCCTATTCTATCCCTGAAAATGGGTCTATATGGGCATCTCCTTTGCTTTCTGCCTGCCATATAGGTCTGGCCAATGGGAGATACCAAAATTGAGGTCATAGGGTGAGAGGAGATTCAACTCAGGGTGTTTATTTCCCACAAATCTTTTCATACCAGCACACTGTGGGCCACTGTGTCCCTTCACAGAAATTAATATGCACCCCACTCACTCTGTGGTCCAATAATTTTTATTTCCTCAGTTTTCACATTCATCATATATTTCTGGTATAGTTATATCTAATTCCCTCCTTCTTGATTGTTTGCTTGTATTCTGCCCAGACCTTGCTAAATAGTGACATTGTAAAGTTGTTTCCAAGTACCCAGCTAGAATGATCCATCTCCTTCCTCCTCCTGCTAGAACCCTGACTAACCTGAGTTTTCCTGGGGATAAAAATGTGTTTTTACTCAGAAATGATATTTTAATCCATAATGTTTTTTTAGAATCTGTTGTCTTCAACCTGTGGAACATCAAATGATTGGTTCTGAATTCAATATGAAATCTCTCTACCTTTATAAAGTAAACGTGTGTACTCAGCTCTGTGTGTGTCTAAAATGAGCAAATATATTGATAAAACTTATTTTTACAATGGAGAGACCTCAACCATTAGGTTCACATATAGTGAGAAATGCTTTAGTTCTTAGGGTGTGTGTTTTTTCAAACTTTATACCTCTAAGAGACAAAAATCTATGTTTTTCATTTTGGCTAACATAAAAAAATAAAGGTAAGCAAATGTTTTAAGCAGTGCTCCAACAATAACAACAGCAAAAACAAAAATGTCCTTATTCTCAAATATTTTCATTACAACTCGCTCAAGATTGAAAATAGCCCTAAATCCCAAAAAAATTAATAATAGAAAGCATGATAAATCCAACTACTAAAATATTATGTGGGCACTAAAACGAGTTTTATGAAAAGGAGGAGGAGTATTTCAGTGAAAGATTATGTCTGCATCTTAGATGAGAAAATATCAGGATACTCATTTTTTTTTTAGTATATTTTTATTGATTTTTCACAGAGAGGAAGAAAGAGAGATAGAGAGTTAGAAACATTGATGAGAGAGAAATATTGATCAGCTGCCTCCTGCGCACCCCCTACTGGGGATGTGCCCACAACCAAGGTATGTGCCCTTGACTGGAATTGAACCTGGGATCTTTAAGTCCACAGGCCGACGCTCTATCCATTGAGCCAAACCAGTTTCAGAAGGATATTCATTTTAAAGTGTGAAAATTTCTGAAAGAAAATACTGGTACAAAACAGTTACTGTGATTGAATACCAGGTGTAAGGTAAGGGTAGTGTGATCTGCTATTTTAAGTTTTTTTGAACTCCTAAATTCACAATAATGAACATAGAATTCATTGTCAGAAAACGTATACATGGTTTTCTCATATCTAAAGTGAAAAAAATATTTATTACAGCTATTTAAAATTGTATTCAAAAGGATGAATTTGTTTTAAGACTATATCTAAACTATTCTGGCCTTGGAATTTAAAGAATGAAGTGAACAGCCCCAAAATTACTATGCATTTTTTTTAATAAAGGCCTTTCTTAGTCATAGAAATGTGGATGAAAAGAATATAACAGGTTTCATCCTAATTTCCTCTGAATTATACTTAATTAATGTACTGATCTTAGTGTTACCTCTTAGAACTGAGTCATTTTTATAAGAAACCACATCAGTTTGATATAAATTTTCAAAGACATAGAAGTACAAATAGAACAATGCAGGAGATTTCAGAACAAAATTATCTTAATTCCCTGGGATTTAACTCAGTCTTTTTTGTACCTTTCACATATTTCTATTTCAATATTGCCAGAGAAATCATAGGAACTTGGTTTGATGTTAATGTTAGGCTAGGAATAAAAAAAATATTTAAGATGTATTTTTTCATCCTCTTTTTAAAAAGTTTTATTGAATTTATTGGGATGACACTGGTTAATAAAATTATATAGGTTGCAGAATTCTGTAATACATCATCTGTATATTATATTGTATATTCACCACCCAAAAGTCAAGTCTTCATCCATCATCATTTGGGGTTGGGGGCATATATTAGACAGTTTGCACAAGACCCAAATTGTATCTCCAAACAAGTTACATCAGCAAACAATAAAACGCAAAAGAACCTCTGTATGATAACAGTGCATCAGGGAGGGTTTATCACAATTTGGAAATGTTGGTAATTCTGGTCTTCCTCAAAGTAATTCTTTCTACTTTCCCTTATTTAAGGAAGGCCTGATAGACTATCTGGTACCTAAATCAAATCATTTATAAACATGCTATGAATTACCAAAATGCTTTCATTATATGCATCCGTCATATGTACTCTTTGTCAGTGAAGGCACAAACACTCCACGTGGATGTGATAAAGTTTATTTGCTATTCTTATCTTTTGTTAATTTAGGTGATTTCTGTTATTCATAATCAAAAATAACACTAGAGGCACGAGGGGGGGAGGGCGGAGGAGCGGGTGTCCTTCAGCCCAGCCTGCTTCCTCTCCAATCTGGGACCCCTTGAGGGATGTCCAACTGCCCGTTTGGGCCTGATCCAAGTAGAGTATGGCCACAGAGAGAGCAGGAGAGAGGCTTGGGTTGCCCCTGGCAATAGAGGCTTATTGCCCCTAACTGCCCTCCCCTGCAGCTTGATCACCCACAACTGCCCTCCCTTGCAGTCCTGATTCCTGCCAACTGCCCTCCCCTGCTGACC
Source organism: Lasiurus cinereus (assembly GCA_011751065.1). Lineage (NCBI taxonomy): Eukaryota > Metazoa > Chordata > Mammalia > Chiroptera > Vespertilionidae > Lasiurus > Lasiurus cinereus. The sequence continues at coordinate 8,245,352 of JAAGEH010000452.1, read as the reverse complement.
ATGTTGTGGTAGCCATCTTGTGTCTGCATGGGGGCAGGATCTTTGACTACATGGGAACAGTCATCTTGTGTGTTGGAGTGATGGTCAATCTGCATATTACTCTTTTATTAGATAGGATAGAGGCCTGCTGCATGGGTGGGGGCCAGCTGATTTGCCCTGAAGGATGTCCTCGATCAGGTTGGGGATTCCCTTGCGGCATGGGGTGGCTTGGGCAAGGGGCCTGTGGTGGTTTGCAGACTGGCCACATTCCCCAGCCACCCAAGCAGAGGCCCCGGTATCTGGGATTTATTTATCTTCTACAATTTAAACTTTATAGCCTGGAGTTGAGCCAAGCCTTCTGTTCACACAGCCATTGAAACTTCATAGCCTTAAGTGGAGGCCTGGGCCCACCAGGGTGTGCGGGAAGCTTGGCTTTCTCCATCACCAAGGGCCACCCAAGCCTCACTCTGTGGCAGCAGCCATTGAAACTTTGTTGCCTTAAGCAGAGGCCTCAGCTGACCAGGCTTTGGGGAAAGCTTGGCTTCCTCTATCGCCAGGGGCAACCCAAGCCTCTCTCCTGCTCTCTCTGTGGCTGTAGCCATCTTGGTTGGGTTAATTTGCATACTTGCTCTGATTGGATGGTGGGTGTGGCTGCTAGGCATGGCTGCTGGGTATAGCAGAGGTATGGTCAATTTGCATATTACTCTTTTATTAGATAGGATTATAATAAATAGTGACCCATGTTGGTAATTTGTACAACGTAAACCCAAATCAAATCATTTATAAACATGCTATGAATTACCAAAAATTAAGGATATTTTCAATTCAATAGGATTAAATTGGTTGGGCTGAGCTTTCTTTCTAGTTTCTTCTTCCCTGAATTCTATACTAAAAATATTTCCAACTTCTTGAAATTGTCAACCCCTCTACTGAAATATCTAGAAATAGCTCTAGTTTCTTTCCTATTCTTTGTTGTTGTTGTTGTTAATCCTCACCTGAGGACATATTTTTTTACATTGAGTTTTTAGTGATAGTAAAAGGGAGGGAGGACAGAAGAGAGAGAGAGAAAGAGAGAGGGGGGGGAGGGAGAGAGACATCATCAATGTGGGAGAGACACATTGATTGGTTGCTTCCCGCACATGCCAATACTAGGGTTAGGGACTGAACCTGCAACCCAGGTAAGTGCCCTGCTCTCATCGTTGAGCAAATGATCCAGGGCTCCTTCCTATCCTTTTTTTTTTTAAAAAAATACATTTTTATTGATTTCATAGAGGAAGGGAGAGGAAAAGAGAGAAAAACATTAATGGAGAGAATCATCGATCTGCTGCCTCCTGCTCCTGTTCACCCCACAGTGGAGATCAATCCTACAGCCCAGGAATGTGCCCTGACCAGGAATCGAACAGTAACCTCCTGGTTCATAGGTAGACACTCAATCAGTGAGTCACACCATCTGGGCTTTTCCTATTCTTCCTTGTACCTAAGTTGCCCTTACCTTTATTGGACAATAAAAATTACCCTTGTTCTCTCAAAAAACAACTCAAATGTTACCTCTTGTATGGCGTGTACCCCAGTTACAGTTAAACTCTTTTCCTCTTACAGAATTCTACACGCCTATATGTTAGCATTTATCATGCTGGATTGTTGTTGTGCATGGTTATAAGTTCGTGTCAGGCTTCATCTCTACAGGTTTGGCTGGGAGTGAACTTGACCTAGGTGTTTCCCATTGTACAGTGATGCTTCCTTTAAACTCTAGCCTTAAATGCTTGTTTGCTATTTGGGAGCACACCTGACTTTGTGGAGCTGGGTAGTCGGGCAAGTGTTAAACCTATGTGACTAAAATGCTAGAAAAGATTGGTGGAAGAGTGAGGCACCCACTTCTCTGTAGCAAAGCGACCCATAGATGCTGCAGATCTTGCTCCTGGAAGCCATATGTGTACCCTGCAGGTGAGGAGGCGAAAGAAGCTATATGCTCACTGTGGAAGCTATGTGCTCGCTGTGCAATCTGGCAGGTCTCTCGGTGAAATGAAAAAACACTCTATCTGTTGAATTCATTGCCCTGTGCACTTTATAAAGCTAAGTACATGTAGTGTAAGATTAAAGCCTACTTTTGTGAGTCTGATTACCACCTACAGCCCATCCCAGAGCTTTGATGCTACAATTATGCACATACAAAACATGTATTTATAGTAATTTGCCTAAATTTCTATTTTTTAGTCAATTATGTGCTCTGCTTCTCCTTACAGAAAACTTTCTTTTAATATCTAGTTCCTGAAAAATTTCTCATATAATTGGTTTGTAATACAGTTTACTTTTATAAACTGTTTAAAAGAAAAGAAGAACAACAGAACAAGCATTAGAAAGAGCCTGTCATGGTATCTTTGTGTCTCATGGTTTGGTGCTGTTTTCCCAATACAATTGAAGTCTCTTTTATAAACTGTACACAACCTCTGCATTTACCTTGATTCAAACTGACACGGTAAGAAGCTTAATTATCCAGAATGACATTCTCCAAGTAAGCCATAATGACTTCGTCTCTTATTAACTTTGTTGCTGGCATTATCTTAGCCAATCAAGAAGCCTCCAGAATGCCAAAGGTCAACCTTGTCTCTTGCCCTCATAATCTATACATTGAAATATCTGGGTAGATTTAGACACGTCCATTGTGAGGTTTGAGCACACCATTAGACAACAAAATTCAGAGATGTGTGTAGGTTCTGCCCTTTGCATTCACTGAGGGCTCAGTCTGAGAAAACAGATAATATATAAAGGAGCTTCTTTAAGTTTACCTAGCGACGTGGTTCAGACCCCAAAAGATTAGTAGGTTAATTTAGCCATGCATATCACCATTCTCCTCATTTAAAGAGCTGGAACAATCTTTAATAAGTAGTGAGTTATTGACCATGATGTGTGTTTCATTTTATAGAGTTGAGGTTGAGGAATGGAGGTTTTATTTTATTTTTTTAATATATTTTATTGATTTTTCACAGAGAGGAAGGGAAAGGGATAGAAAGCCAGAAACATCAATGAGAGAGAGAGACATCGATCAGCCGCCTCCTGCACTCGCCCTACTGAGGATGTGCCTGCAACCAATGTACATGCCCTTGACCAGAATCGAACCTGGGACCCTTCAGTTCCCAGGCCAACGCTCTATCCACTGAGCCAAACCGGTTTCGGCTGGAATGGAGGTTTTAGATAAACCAAAGAGGAAAGATAAATTATATACTAGAAAATTTACAAATGACCAGCAATCACATAGAACATAGAGTTTGGAGACCATAGGCAAGACAGGACTTATAAAGTCTAAATTTAGGCAGGTTAGGAGTAAGAATGGTTAAGAAATGTTTTCTAATTTGGATGGAAAAGTTCTTATAATGGGCGTATGTTGCTATTGTAAATGACCAACAACATACTGGAATCTGGAGATGAGAATTAGTCATTAACTAGTCTTGTAATGGTGATGATTATTGGTTCTGACAACAAACTTTCATTTGATTTAATTCATTCTTTTGAATTTTACAAATTTTGCTGAGAGGACCCATGATTTAGTTCCACTGTTCATCAGAGATTGGTCCCAACACCCATTGCTAGGGCTTTCCTGGCCTAGAATTTTTAAAATCTCAAAGAATACTGGAAAGAAAGGCAGTTTATTTATTTATTTTTTAATGAAAGTCAGGGCATAGTTAGCTGGGAATGAATAGCTCCATTCCAAAAAAAGATCAGGATCACAGTCATGCAGGTCACATACAAATGATGATATGGCAGTTCCTGACCCTTTCTGTGACAAGAATTAAAAAACAAAAAACGTTCATGATTGAAGGTAAGCCAATGAATATAATGTCAAAATTTAGAGTGAAATCAATAACAATATACCAGAAAGGCCATAATGCTCTTTGTAATTCCTCTAAATCCAAAACGAAACAACCACCAAACAAAAACAGCACACTTATTATTTTATTGATGGTTTCATTTGCTGTACAGAAGCTCTTTATTTTAATGTAGTCCCATTAGTTTATTTTATCTTTAATTTCCATTGGCCTTATCCATAAAGAAGATTTATCCGTAAACATGTTGCTATGAGAGATGTCTGAGATTTTGCTGCCAGTGGTTTCTTCTAGGATTTTTATGGTTTCATGTCTTACATTTAGTCTTTTATTCATTTTGAGTTTACTTTTTGTGTATGGTGTAAGTTGCTGATCTAATTTCATTTTTTTTTGCATGTATTCATTAAATTTTCCCAACAATGTTTATTGAAAAGACTGTCTTGCTTCCTTTGTCAAATATTAACTGAGCATAATTGCTTGGGTCAATTTCTGAGTTCTCTATTCTGTTCCATTGGTCTATATGCCTGTTCTTGTGCCAGTACCAGGCTGTTTTGAGTACCGTGGCTTTGTAATATAACTTGATATCTGGTATTGTGATTCCTCCAAATTGGTTCTTCTTTATCAGGATTGCTGCAGCTATTTGGGGTCTTTTTTTGATTTTATATACATTTTAGGAGAGTTTGCTCTAGCTCTATAAAATTCAAAGTTGGTTTTTCAATTGGGATTGCATTGAATCTGTATATTGCCTCGGATAGTATGGACATTTTAATGATGTTGATTCTACCAATACATGAGCACAGTATATTCTTCCACTTGCATATCTTCCTCTATCTCTTTTTGCAATGTCTTATAGTTTTCCACATACAGAGCTTTTACTTCTTTGGTTAAGTTTATCCCTAAGTATCTAAATGTTTTTGTTGCAATGGTAAATGGTGTTGTTTATTTGGTTTCCTTTCTTGAGATTTCATTTTTGGTGTGTAAAAATGCCATAGACTTCTGAATATTAATTTCATATCCTGCTATGTTGCCAAATTCATCTATTAAACCTAGTAGTTTTCTGATGGAGTCTTTAGAGTTGTCTATGTACTGTATCATGTCATCTGTCCACTCCATGGGAGAACATATTTACCAATAATACATTGATAAGGGTTAACCTCCAAAATCCACAGGGAACTCATACAACTTAGCAAAAGAAAGATAAACAACTCTAATTAAAAAATGGGCAAAAGAACTCAATGGATACTTCTCCAAAATGGACATACAGAATGCCAAAAGGATACGAAAAAGTGCTCAAAGCCACTGATCATCTGAGAGATGCAAATCAGAATGACAGTGAGGCACCACCTCACACCTGTCAGGATGGCTATCATCAACAAATCAACAAACGACAAGTGTTGGTGAGGATGTGAAGAAAAGAGAATTCTCATGCACTGCTGGTGGGAATGCAGACTGGTACAGCCATTGTGGAGAACAGTTTGGAGTTTCCTCAAAAAATTAAAAATGTAACTACCATTTTACCCAGTGATCAACTTCTAGGAATATATCCCAAGAACTCAGAAACACCAATCAGAAAGAATATGTGCACCCCCATGTTCATAGCAGCACAATTAACAATAGCTAAGCGCCCATCAGCAGATGAGAGGATTAAAAAAGTATGGTACATCTACACAGTGGAATATTAAGCTGCTGTAAAAAAGAAAGAACTCTTATCATTTGTAACAGCATGGATGGACCTAGGGAACATTATGCTAAGCCAGTCAGAGAAAGATAAATATCACGTGATCTCACTCATATGTGGAATCTAATGACCAATATAAACTGATGAAAAAAATTGACCCAGAGACATAGAAACATCGAACAGACTATCAAACCTCAGGGTAGTGAGGGAAGAATGGAGGGGGGAAGAGATCAACCAACTAATATGCGTATATGCATAACCCAAGGACACAGACAGCAGGTTGTGAAGGCTTGAGTGGTGGGAGAGGTAATGGAGGGGGAGGGGGAGAGACATATGTGATACTTTCAACAATAAAGATTTATTTAAAAAACACACAAGAAGTCAGAAGTAACAGGGATCAAGACTTTAGAAGCATTATGCATTAGCCTTCCCTTAATCCTCAGGCAGATACATGGTTAAGTAGGATGACTGAAACACTTGTTAACAAAGGTCTTAAGTATATAGGTGTTGGTAATTCTCCAGTTTGTAGTCTTATTTATGTTGTGTCTCTTTATAGCAAAAGGCCCTTGATCATCTAGGGTAGTGCCAAAGATCGCAGGGAGTTTATTTTTCATTTTCCAATAACATTTTTATAGAGTTTTAAAAATGTTTCCAATTATATGACTGCGGCATCAACCCATGGGGATTCCAATTGGATTCCGCATCCTTTGGGCTTATGATGTCAGAGGATATAGTTAACCTGAGCGAACTTTAGCATGTACGCTCATCATTTCCTCTTCAGGAAGTTCTTACAAAAGGGCCAGTATATAGCAAGAAGCATGCCTATCTTCCTCTCTCTTTCTTGCTGACTACGACTATTTATTTTTAATATATATATTTCTTTATTGATTTCAGAGAGGAAGGGAGAGGGAGAGAGAGATAGAAATATCAATGATGAGAGAGAATCATTGATCAGCTGCCTCCTGCACACCCCCCAATGGGGTCAAGCCCACAAACCGGGCATGTGCCCTTGGCCAGAATTGAACCTAGGACCCTTCAGTCCACAGGCAGATGCTCTATCCACTGAGCCAAACTGGCTAGGGCTACCACTATTTCTTTAAGAGAGCAAAATTGACACCACAACACACATAGTTACGTAGCAGATATTTTTTTCTGCATCTTCTGGATTTGTGGTTCCCAAATTTCCACCTTTATAAGACTAACTTTGGTATTTTGATAAAATGCATAAACATAGCCTCTCATATTCTGAATTAAGTTGTATAATAAACTAAGGTATATGATCCTACATTTAATTTAGAAAATAATAGTGTTTTATTAAAAAAAAAAAGCAACCTCAGATTGGTGGACCATATGCACTCACAGAAACACAGAAGACATCGGTTAGCCATTGTAGAAATAAGATGTGCTGTGCTTAGAACAGAATATATTCTTTTCTTCAAGGAAGAAAGGAAAAAGCCAGGCAAGAAAGAAGCATAAAAGGAGCTGCAAGATTAAAGCATGTGGCAAGAGAAGGGAGTGGCGATATAAAATATTGAGAACTTTTTATCTCTCATGCATTCTGCAAGGCGTTTTATGTACTTTATAGAATTCAGGGGAAAATCTCCATTTTCCATATTAGAAAAGGGAGCTTCAGTTCACTTAATGAATCAGTCAGGGGTCCCATAACGTCTAAGTAGCGGAATGAGAATCTTGTACCATGTCTATCTTTCTCATAAAAAATAAAATAAAATCAATGATTTTACCTGGACAGTACAGAAGATTGAAAAATGTGTGCACGCATAATTATAAAGCAGATGAGACAAAAGGCACTCCATGATATAAACACAAATACTTAAGAAGTTAGTGAAATTGCCGAAACTGGTTTGGCTCAGTGGATAGTGTTGGCCTGAGGATTGAAAGTCCCAGATTTGATTCGGGTCAAGGGCATGTATCTTGGTTGCGGCACATCTCCAGTAGGGGGCGTGCAGGAGGCGGCTGATCTATGTCTCTCTCATCGATGTTTCTAACTCTCTATCCCTCTCCCTTCCTCTCTGTAAAAAAAATCAATAAAAATATTAAAAAAAAAAGAAGTTTGTGAAATCGCACAGTGATTGCTAGGGTAGGCATATAGGCTGTTTTCTTTGGAAAGGTTAATTAAAGGTTCAATCAAGAAGATCAGTGTAGCCTGGCTGGTGTTGTTCAGTGGTTAAGCCTAAACTTATGAACCAGGAAGTCACGATTTGATTCCCCATCAGGGCACATGTCTGGGTTGTGTGCTCAATCCCCACTGGGCTTATGCAGGAAGCAGCTGATCAATGAAACTTCATCATTGAAGTTTCTATCTCTCTCTCTCCCTTCCTCTGTGAAATCAGTATGTATGTGTTTTGTTTTGTTTTTAAAGAAGATCATTGCATATGGACAAATTTGACTTCATAATTATTATTTTCATGTTGACATATATGAGAGCAGCAACTACATACAAATACTATGCAGCTATGAAGAAGAAGAAGAAGAAGAAGAAGAAGGAGAAGGAGAAGGAGAAGGAGAAGGAGAAGGAGAAGGAGAAG
>JAAGEH010000452.1:8160340-8237318 GCA_011751065.1 Lasiurus cinereus | reverse complement strand
AGGAGAAGGAGAAGGAGAAGGAGAAGGAGAAGGAGAAGGAGAAGGAGGAGAAGAAGATCATCTTGCCTTTGGGGATGGACCTGGAGATTATTATGTGGAGTGAAATAAGCCAGTCAGAGAAAGACAAATACCATATAATCTCACTTTTATGTAGAATCTAATGAACAAAATAGAAACAGGGATGGATATGTGGAACAGACTGACAGCTGTCAGAGTGGAAGGGGATTTGAGGGACTGAATGAAAGAAGGCGAAGATTAGCAGCAACAACAAAATAAATCAACAACATATATGCATAACACATAGACCCAGACAACAGTGTGTGAGAGCCAGAGGGATAGGGAGGGGGGGCTAGGTGGAGGTGGGCAAGGTGGAAGATGGGGAAAGGAAAGAGACTTTGCTTGGGATGGCTGGTGCATAATACAGTGTGCAGGTGATGTTTTGTTGAGTTGTACACATGAAATCTGTATGTTTTTGTGAACCAATGTCCCCCCAATAAATTCAGTTTGAAAATAAATTAAATGGCAATACCAGGGGAAATGTTAGAGTCCTAAAAATCTTTAATATGCAACCATTTCTTGTTTTTTATAGTCAAAGGGTAAGTAACTTGTTAAAAGCCATGATTGATGAGCTCTGCTAATAAGACTTTTCATGATAAGATAATTTTTAATGTCTCCTCCTTTTCCTTGGAGATCTCCCCACACACAACCTGAAAGCCTTCCTTGCCGAATGTCATAATGGATGCTGTGCTGTGCCCGTCATTCAGATCTCCTTTGCACCGAGGCCCTTTTTCTCAGGGGCAGTTGGACCTGTAGACAGCTGAAGACTCTCAGAGTGTTGCCCCTAGCCTTGCTGGTACCCCTCCCACCCAGGCAGCCTGCGTCCTCTGACTGGTCGAGATCTAGGTCTAGATGCTGAAAGACAGGAGAATTCTGAAAGACCAGCCAATCACCAGCAGTCTTCAAGGGATTGAATTATTGCAACTCAATCACAACTTAGTTCCTCCCTCTGAGCAGCCCTACTGCCCTCACTCCGTTACAGTGTTCATCTTGAGGATGCTCCTAATATGTAAGTTTCCAGATTTGGGCCTCTTATCCTAGGAACCTGACTTAAATCATCCAACTCCCATATTAGTTATTCCTTTCAGGTGCTTTAATGTCCTGTATAGTTATTACTGTAAATGCTATCTTTTGGAGTAATATACTTCAAACAAATGCTCTTCCATGGATACCTCTATACCACTTTCATCTTAAATTGTACCTTGATTAGGAATGCTTATTGAAGGAAATGTCCTAGATAGAATACATAGAAAATACCTTCCTTCACCATGGGGCAGAGTTGATGACAGCCTTGACTCCAATGAGACGGGAGAAATGAATGTAGGAGAAGAGTCTACAGAGAGGGCCACATTTAGGAGGGCTGGGGCTGTTAGTCAAGGCCAACAGCAGGTTCCTCTGTACGTGCAGGGAAGGATCTGTGAAATTAACTACACCATGGTCGAGCATAAGGGGGTGAGTGGATCCGGACAGGGAAATGGAAGAGATAGTCATGCCCAGGACAATAGGTATCTTGCTTAAGGCCTTGGGCTTAGGAAGTAGTGTTGCTATTATCGAACCAGCCTTTAAGAATGCCCATTCCATCATTTGGTATCAGAAGTATATTCTATTTTAGTATCATGAAATATTCCTATGTTTCTATCTGAGGAAGATCTTTAGCTTCCTAAGATTTGGGGCTAAATGTTATTCATTTCAGAATTTCTAATACCTGCTGAAACCGGTTTGGCTCAGTGGATAGAGCGTTGCCCTGCAGACTGAAAGATCCCAGGTTCGATTCCCATCCAGGGCATGTATCTTGGTTGCGGGCCCAACACCAGTAGGGGGCATGCAGGAGGCGGCTGATCGATGTCTCTCTCATCAATGTTTCTGACTTTCTATCCCTCTCCCTCTCTGTAAAAAAAATCAAAAAATTATATATTTTTTAAAAAAGGATTTCTAATACCTAGCATGATGTCAGGTAGAGAGCAAGTTCTTTATGTCTCGCTTATTCTTTTCTAAAGAACAGTTAAACTATTTTCCTCTAAATTAAGTGTTAAAGGGAATGAGGCATCATTCTAGAAAGTCACAATAGTTTTGGGGATGAATGGGCAATGGCTGCCACAGCCAAATGCTATTATATTCAAGAAAAAAAAATCAATAAAAATATCTTAACTGACTGAGCAAGTGAAGGAAGTTAATTTTTAACCACCTTACTTCTTGCCAGCACATAAGACCCATTTAAAGGAATTACGAATGTGTGAATGAACTACCAGCATCCTCAAGAGCAAGCATATTAAGAAATAATGTCTTACAATTATGCTAAAAAGTGAAAAGCAGGTATTCTGCATATCTTTGGAAGTAAGGAGGTTACCAAGATGTATTTGCCATGGAGAATTCAGCTTCGATGAAAGGAATCTGAATGAACAAATAACTGATCTTCGTTAATCACCATTGATTCTATGGCATCAGGGTGAAAATAATGGAAGCACATTTCTCAAGCAAAAGAGAAATGGCAGCCCTAGATCAGCGGTTCTCAACCTGTGGGTCGCGACCCCCCACTTTGGGGGTCGAACAACCTTTTCACAGGGGTCGCCTAAGACTATTGGAAAACACCTATTTCCCATGGTTGTAGGAACCAACACACCGCTCCTCGGTGTAGCAAAATGTAGCAATGTCGTTTACTGTTGTCATATGAAAACTGTTACCCATGCTACACCACGATTCAAGACAAAACTTCATTTATTTGTCATTAGAAATAAATATTTCACAATATATAATTACATATTGTTTTTGTGATTCATCCCTATGCTTTAATGATGTTCCATTTGTAACAACGAAAAGACATCCTGCCTATCAGATATTTACATCCCAGTTCATAACAGTAGCAAGATTACAGTGATGAAGTAGCAACGGAAATAATTTCATGGTTGGGGCTCACCACCCCATGAGGAGCTGTCTTAAAGGGTTGCGGCCTTAGGAAGGTTGAGAACCACTGCCCTAGATCATGCTAGTCCACCAGAGAATGGGACACCCAGGTCTTCTCGTGGGAAGCTGGTGCGGAAAGTGGAAGGAGAATGTGGGCTCAGCAGGGGAGGGACTCTGCCAGGTTTCAGAGGCCAAAGAAACAGGCCCCAGATGGAGCCCCGTGGACTCCTGCCATCTCCCTGGCTGGGCTGCGTTCCAGCCAATTGCCTGCATCTGTCAGCGCAAAAGGCGGACTCTTTCCCCTCCCACTCTCTTACATGCACCTCCACCGCCCACCCACTCTCTGCGAAATACATCCTATTTTATTGTCTTATTAGTGAGGGGAGACAAACTCGGGAACCCTCTCCCCATCAAAAGCAGCCCACTCCCTTCTGTACAGAAACTTACTTTTCTGCCCGGAGCAGGTGTTACTGTGCAAAAATACCAACTACAACTCCTTTAGCTACTATAAAAAGCAGCGCTTTTGAAGCCTTCTGTAATTTTGCAGAGCAAATGGCATTAAGAAATTTGCTCTTGCACCTGCCTACTCTTCAGATTTGCATAAATGCTCGTTGCTGTACAAATGTAGCACAGCGCTCGGTTCTATTTTATGCAAAAAAAAAGCAGAGACCCTGTCCATCTGTAAAGCGTCTTCCAAAAGAGTCGCCGCCACGTCCTTCGCTTGAGCACGTGGAAGAATAAGGGTTTTCAAAATGTGCCTGCTCAAAGAAATGTTCTACGAGACAAAAGATTCCAAATTGATGGGTGCAGGCTGCGCACACAGTTTTGTCTCTCTGAGATGTAAGTGTCTGTTTGAACACTTCGCATTCTGAACGTTAGGCACTGACTGGTGGGAGAATTTCCTTAATCACGTTAAGGTAACAAGCCTCGTCTGCAGTCAATAATGTGAACAAATTTCTTCTATTTCAGTGCCATCGGTGATGATACGGTCCAACAGATTGCCAAGAGTCTAGAGCTTTCCAAATAGAAAATATTTTAAAAGAATAATAAGGGGAAAATAGTAGCTAGGGAAATGGAAGCTGAGTTAGATGATGCTCTGAGTACATTTGCTTCTTTGCATCTTGCACATGTAAATCTTCTCATACGTACCATATTGAGTGAAATAGTGAGCTCTCTACAACTTGTGTTTTCCCCCACTAAATCTGCTGTGTATGTTCTTAGAACTTCCTCTTCCATAACTTGCTTTCTCTCTATGGTCCTATCAGACTTTTATACAGTGGTACCTCGAGATACGAGTGCCCTAACATACGAGATTTTTGAGATACGAGCCCTTGAGCGAGCGATTTTTGCTTTGAAATACGAGCAACATTTGAAATAGGAGTATTCGCGCGGATCGGCTGGCTGCACACCCCACCAGTTTACTGCAACTTGAGTGTCTCATAGTTTCCCATGCCTCAAGGTTATGGAACAAATTAAACTCGTATCTCGAGGTACCACTGTAATTACTTATCATAATTAATACAATAATTACTGCGATGGTTCATTATTCATATCACAGAATCCAATTTCAGTAGCCATATAGTTTTTTTTGGAAAATAAATATCCTATACATTAAAGGCTAATATGCAAATTAACTGAGCTGCAGAACGACTGGTCACTATGATGCGTACTGACCACCAGGGGGCAGACGCTCAACCCTGGAGCTGCCGCTGGGTGGCTAGTGTGCTCCCACAAGGGGAGCACAGCTCAGCCAGGAGCCAAGGAAACACTAAGAATGTCCAACTGTTAGCTTAGGCTCACCCGCTGTGGGGAGCGGGTCTAAACCATCAGTCAGACATCCCCCAAGGCAGTGGTTGGCAAACTGTGGCTCGTGAGCCACATGTGGCTCTTGGGCCCCTTGAGTGTGGCTCTTCCACAAAATACCATGGCCCGGGCAAGTCTATTTTGAAGAAGTGGTGTTAGAAGAATTTTAAGTTTTAAAAAATTGGCTCTTAAAAGAAATTTCAATCGATGTCCTGTTGCTATTTGGTTCTGTTGACTCACAAGTTTGCTTACCACTGCCCCAAGGGCTCCCAGACTGTGAGAGGGCACAGGCCAGGCTGAGGGACAATCCCCCTCTCGCAAGCGCATGAATTTTGTGCACACGGCCTCTAGTAAAACTAGAATTCTCCTGGTAAAACTACTGTATATGACTCCCTCCCCTGAGCTATAATAAAGTGTTCAAGCCTCACATGTCTGACTTTGTTCTATTGGTCCTTTACCTGCTTCTTTAAAATCACTAGTTACATTTGAGGCTGACTAATTTCTCATGTTGCACATGGAATCTGTCCTGCGTATTGAAGGGTGATTAGCAGTACGCCTGGCCTTTACCCCAGCAATTTCCAACCGGTGTGCTGCAAGAAATTTTAAAACATGAGATGAAAAAGGTTGAAAATCGCTGCTCTACTCACTAGATTCCCATCGCATTGACCCAAAAGCCATAATTAAAATTCTCTCCAGGCATTGCCAAATGTCTAATGGATACAACATGTTCTACCACTGAGACCCACTGATCTTCACACTGGTTATGGAAGGCATGTGTATCTTCAAACATACAAAATGATTTACAGGTCCATTTGTATCCATTAAACACAGGGCAGGGAACATCCACCACCACCACCCCCATTCCCCAGCCAGGCTGCATAAGGCTGACGAAATCCTTTGGCCTGGCCCTGCAAAGGCATTAGGGGTGAGTTATTTAAATGTTTGACCAGCCGAAACCGATTTGGCTCAGTGGGTAGAGAGTCGGTTTGAGGACTGAAAGGTCCCAGGTTCGATTCCGGTCAGGGGCATGTACCTTGGTTGCGATCACATAGCCAGTAGGGGGAGTGCAGGAGGCAGCTCATCGATGTCTCTCTCTCATCGATGTTTCTAACTCTCTATCTCTCTCCCTTCCTCTCTGTAAAAAATCAATAACATATATTAAAAAAAATAGATAAGTAAATGTTTGACCAAATAGAGCAGGCTCATTTTTAACTTGATAATTTTGTATGGCCCAAGCATGATGTTATAATATCCAAATGTAGGCTCTACAGCTGTAATTCTCAACCTGTGGGTCGTGACCCACAGATTGAAAACCGCTAGCAGGGTCGCCTAAGACCATCGGAAAACACAGATATTTACATTACGATTCATTAACAGTAGGAAAATGACAGTTATCAAGTAGCAATGAAAATAATTTTATGGTTGGGGGTCACCACAACCTGAGGAACTATATTCAAGGGTCGCAGCATTAGAGAGGTTGAGAACCACTGTTCTAACTCAAGTGTCATTGCTCTTCTCTGAACTTTTCTGTGATTCTTCCGAATAGTGAGTATGTACGCCACCTTAGACACAAGCCTATTTTACCACATATTGCTCTGTATGGAACCCACTTTTATTTCTGTATTCCCCACAAATCCCTGAATTTATAAAATGTAGAGCTTGTTTTATACAGAGTTCTTTGTCTATCCTATTTCCTAATAAAATGATTGTCACATGAGAGGACATGTTCCAAAGAGTGATGGGGTGTTCAGATTAATATCGAAATGAAGATAGATGTTTGTTGGTGGGCCACACCCTAACATATTGATACTCAATAGGTATATGTTTATAGAAGGGATGAGTGAAACTTTTCACGTAACGATGCTTAGAACGGTTGGAGCCTATAGGACACAATGCTACTGGAGCACTAAATCCCCAAATCTTCCTGGATGTTCATTTCAAACTAGAAAAGCTTTCCGTTTGTTGTCCTTTAAATGTAAGCTAAGTTCCTTTAAAAAAATATTATCCTTGTTTCATTTGGGTGTGCTGAATTAAACGGACCTCTATTTTATGTTGTCAGTGCCATATAACCTTCGCTAGTGGAGAAGATGAATTCTAAGTGGTCCTGAGTGGCTTTGATCCATGCGGAATAATTACAGCCCATTTACCTTTCCCTCTCGCTTCACCCTCTCCTCACAGGGCAGTCCCCTTGTCCTTCAGTCCTTTGTATGGTTTGGCAAGAACTAATGATGGCACATTTAAGCCTATGAGGTTTTATAGTCTGAATCACAGCAGCGGTAGCCTTTGGCATGAATCTGCCTTGTATGTTGTATAGAAAGAAAGAGAAAGGAAATAAGGTAATGAACGGTTTGTGCACTCTTTTTTTTTCCTTCTCTGACATCATGTGAGTCACAGGCAAACAAGATCGATGGCCAGGTCTTTAAATGGCTTATAAATTGGTGAACCTCAAAGGAAGGATGGGGCTCCGCCTTGATTCCCGTTCTATGCCAGCTTTGGTGACAGGTTTTAAAATAAGCCCTTCTTCTTCCATGGGCCTGTGCTTCCTGGGTGATTCCTGGGACAGGTAGAAGCTTTCTTCTGTTGATTTTATTTATTTTATTTTTTTAATATATTTTATTGATTTTTTACAGAGAGGAAGGGAGAGGGACAGAGAGCTAGAAACATCGATGAGAGAGAGACATCGATCAGCTGCCTCTTGCACGCCCCACACTGGAGATGTGCCCACAACCAAGGTACATGTCCTTGACCGGAATCGAACCTGGGACCTTTCAGTCTGCAGGCCAATGCTCTATCTACTGAGCCAAACCAGTTTCAGCTCTTCTGTTGATTTTAAATGAACCCATTTAAAACATGGTGAGGAATTCTGCAATGATTTGAGTGGCCAGCAGAGAGAAGTGATAGATCAGTACTATTGGAGCAAGATGTGAGAGGATGGATGAAAGTAGGATTCCGGTGGGGGTCTACCTATATGTATAAGTGTGTGTGTGTGTGTGTGTGTGTGTGTGTGTGTGTGTGTTTTGATGGAATGAGAAAGAGAAAGAGAGGAAAAGGTTGGTTTATGGGGGTAAGGAAGCTGCAAAATCCCACAGTCTGCCTGCCATCTACCATCAGGAGAACCAGGAAAGCTGGTGTTATAGTTCAGTCCAAGTCAAGGAGAGCAGGACCATGTAGGTGATATAAATCCTCATCTGAGTCCCCAAACCCAGGAGCCATGAACAGCCACGTCTGAGAGCAGAAGACAAAGGTCTCAACTCAGATGGAGATGCAAATCCACCCCTCCTCTACTCCTTGTTCTGCTCAGGTCTTCATTGGGTGAATGTCTCCCACCAGCACTGAGAGGTCACATGACCCTTTTACCCAGTTAACTGATTCCGTGCTAGGCTCTCTCAGAGACAACCTCACAGACATGCCCAGAAATGATGTTTTACCAGCTATCTGGGCATCCCATAGCCCAGACAAAAAGATGCACAAAATTAACAAACTGGGGTGTGTTCCAAAAATCCTATCCTATAAAATATAAGCCTAGCAACACCTACAGTGGAACCACCAAAACGACCATTTGTTCTGATGCACACTGACCGCCAGGGGGCAGATGCTCAATGCAGAAGCTACCCTCTGGTGGTGAGTTTGCTCTCACAGCGACCAGGATGAAAGGTGCTCCCACAATAGGCTGATTTCTGCAGGCCACACCCCCCACCAGTGCAGGAATGCCATGCACCAGGCCTCTAACATCAAATAAGGAGATAAACAAAATAATAGAGAAAAAAGGATTGGTGAGGCATGTAAATACTGAGTCCATTTTAGACTCTCACTTCCACTTTAATTTAATGATAAATGGTATAGAAACTACTCACATATTCTTATTAATGTTCTAATTAAGATATGATTGATATGAGTGCATAATTAGCACCCATGCTAGCATATAACTGACTTTTGGATCTCTAGAAATGTTTTGAATCCCTGACCCTTTCAATTTTTGTTGTTGTTCCTGAACTCTAGTTTCCTGTTTGGACACTATCTGGAATACTATACATTTCTGGCAATGTACACCTAATTAGTAAAGATTGCCTTATTTTGACAAGATAATACAATTTTTTTATTTATTTCAAGTTCTAAAATTTGTATTACAATGATTTTATCAATGGTATAGACATACTTCTGGAGAGGAGCTGAAAATATTATTCTCTCCTCCAGTCATTTTCTGTGATTTTATGGTCTTTTTTTTTTCTATGAGCCATCAGTGTTCTTCCTCCTAATGTTATCACATAAATATTCTTATTTGCAAGGATAAAAATCAGTGGCTTGATTCATATATCCACGTATCAAATGCCTTACCTAAAGTCATTTTCTAATATGGAAAAGCAAGGAGAAAAGTGATTTCTTTCAGAAATTGCAATTTGTTGTCTTTTGACTTATCAGCAATGTCTGCCTCGTTTCCGAAAATTTTACAATCAGACTTGTTTTTTCCAAAGGAGGTGTTGAGAAGGTCTTCTGCTTGTCTTTTCACATCAGAGAAGAATCATTGCCCTGATAGGACAGTGGAGGCAGATTAGAAAATGTGAGATGGAAGCACTAGGAAGTGGCAAACCTTGGACTTCAGTAGGCTCTCAGGTTACAGGATTGCAGATGAGGTATATTTATCAGGATCACTTTCACCATATACTGAATTGCTATGTTTACACGCATGCACTTTAAAACACTACCTAATTAATGGAACAAGTAGGAAGGCAAGGGTAGATATTCATTTTTGAAAGATGAAGTGTCCTCGCTGAAATTATAGCATCACGTGCAACTTGGTTGACCTTCTGGAAGGAGTATTCATGACATTGAGTTTGCCTCTCACCTGGGCTTATTCTCACACACATATGTGCCAAATGTGCGAACATGTGCACGTATGCGCATACCCACGTTATTCCAGTCTGTAACTTTCAGTCATTTTGTGCTGATTTTATGGCCATGCTTGAGTAAGACACATTTATAAAATTGCTTTTAGTCCATAATGAACTCCACGTTGTTAGGACAAAGTGACTAATCACAGAACCTGAAATAGATAGGATGTGACCTAACAAATTAAAAAGCTAATTTCTTTCCTCTCATTGTGTCAGCACCATAAATTTTTTCATCCCAGTTTTTTGTTCTGAAGAATCCTTTGATTATGAGATTCTTTTTCTGGAAAAGCAAAAAAAAAAAAAAACTTATAAAGTTCTTATTTGTAGTAGGAGAGGTTAGGGTGGGCTGACTTATTGAGAATCACTTGAGGTGATTTAATAATTTACATTTCTTTCGTGTCTTTCAAAGGTAGACTTTGTTACAGTCAATAGGTACTGAAGTCACTCACATCAAACCTTGCCTTCTCATTCCCTCTCCTGGGAAACGAAATATGTGAATCAAAAATTACCATATCTTAGAGGCGCAGACGGTATAATTATGCCAATTTTCAAGGCAGCTCTCATGGTTAGATAAAATGTATGTGAAAATCGGTATTTTCACTGATCGTTTGATTCAGTCTCATTAGATAGTATCACCTTTCCTCCAGACATCAATTAATGCAGTGGCTGGAGAATGAATCTCTATATTCCTAGCTTTAGTGTGCTGTCAAATGAGGTGCAGAGAAAAAATGAAGGACACAGAACAGTACTCATGTTACTGTTCTCTCTCTCTATACACACACACACACACACACACACACACACACACACACACACATATATCCATATTTTCCAGCGTATAAGGCAACTGGATGTATAAAACGACCCCCAACTTTTCCAGTTAAAATATAGAGATGACACCCGGCGTATAAGACAACACCCGACTTTTGAGAAGATTTTCCAGGGTTAAAAAGTCGTCTAATATGCTGGAAAATACGGTACATATGTATGTATATAAGTTGAATTCCTGGTGCTTCAAAGCAAAACTAATTCATTGAAAATTTGAGTCTATTGGCCCAGGGCCAATAGAACAAGGCAGGGGAGACTGAGCTTATGATCTCAGAAACCACCCAATGAACCCCTTTCTTTTACTAGTGAGGAAACCGCATCCCAACAGTGGTAACAGTGGGCAATTTTTTGGAAAGACACAAGACAGGCAGCAGGATCGTGATTAAAACAGAAAAAACACATTGTTCATTGTTAGGTGCTTTCCACACATTATGGCCCAGGTCAGAGCCAAGTCCCCAACACAAACAGGCTTTGCCTTTTACTAAACTAGATAAAGTGTAACTGGTCTGTCTGCTGCCCAAGTTCTCCAAGGAAAAGCGCTCTTCTTTGCTTGCATCCTTTGTTTAAGTTTCCCTACTTGCCAAAGTCAGAATCCAGTATGCAGATACCATCAGAAGAGTGTATGCAACCTTTATCCCCACGTGTCATCTCATTTTTCCTTCCCCGTGATCTTTCTGGCGACGGAAAAGTATTTCTTTTGAGACTCACATGCCTTCTCCCCTATGTCCCCATGTCCTCCATTGTTCCTCACGATTGTGAAGCACAAATGCCTTCTCACCTCCATGCAGGTCCCCTGCCCACATAGCCAAGCGCCTGCCTATCACAGGAACCGATGAGCACACCAGATCATAGCGGTTAAATGTGTCACCCAGCCCTAGCCGGTTTTGCTCAGTGGATAGAGCATCAGCTTATGGACTGAAGGGTCTCGGTTTGGATTCCTGGTCAAGGGCACGTGTGTGTTTGCAGGCTTGATCCCTGGTCCTGGTCGGAGTGTGTGCAGGAGGCAACACCTCACCTGATGTTTCTCTCTCTGTCTTTCTCTCTCTCTTTTACTCTTTCTGAAAATGCAATAGGAAAATATGCTTGAGTGAGGATTAACACCAACAAAAAATGTCTCTCAAACTCTGCTGCTCACTGACCGTGAGAGCCTGGCTTATGGTGGTACTGCCGACCTCAGTTTACCTCCCAGGTCCTGGATTTGATGTCCTGGCCCAGCGTTCATCAGAGATGCCACTTCGCCCAATCAGCCTTGGCTTCTCCCTTGCTTATTTTTACTGATTCTGACCCCTGATCTCTCTAGTTCCTGCTTTACAGGGGCTGTCCCTGGAGACCTCCTTCGGAGGTGTGTTCTGAGAAGTGACAGTGTAGTTGTCTGAGGGGTGGACAGCCAGAGCCCCGGTCCCCTGTGTCTGAGCAGCCCTCAGGTGGCTCAGCCTGGCCCTCGCCTGTCCACAGGCGGATAGGACTGCGGGTCCCAGGGCCCAGAGCACATCGCTTTCATACAGGGGCCTGGTGAGACCCGTGCTCAGTTAAAAGAACAAAAAAGGGGGGAGGGGAGACACTTTTATAAAGAAAAAGAAGTGAGAAGTAGCCAAGACCGGTTTGGCTCAGTGGATAGAGCGTCGGCCTGCAGACTGAAAGGTCCTGGGTTCCATTCCGGTCAAGGGCATGTACCTTGGTTGTGGGCACATCCCCAGTAGGGAGCATGCAGGAGGTGGCTAGTCGGTGTTTCTTTCTCATCTATGTTTGTGACTTTCTATCCCTCTCCTTTCCTTTCTGTAAAAAGAATCAATAAAATATATTTAAAAAAAAAGAAGAAGTGAGAAGTAAAGGCATGGGTTGCAGGGGATGGGGGGAGGAGGAGGAGGAGCAGGACCTGGGCAACTCTTGAGCCAGCATCCACTTCCAGGTGTGGGTGGGTTTGTATGTGGGATGTTATGAGAACCTTTACTTCTTTTTTATATTATTTTATTGATTTTTTACAGAAAGGAAGGGAGAGGGATAGTTAGAAACATTGATAAGAAACATGGATCAGCTGCCTCTTGCACGCCCCCTACTGAGGATCGAGCCCGCAACACAGGTACATGCTCTTGACTGGAATCCAACATGGGACCCTTCAGTCCGCAGGCTGATGCTCTATCCACTGAGCCAAACCGGTTTCGGCAAACCTTTACTTCTTCTTCTTCTTTTTTTTTTTAAATATATTTTATTGATTTTTTACAGAGAGGAAGGGAGAGGGATAGAAAGTTAGAAACACTGATGAGAGAGAGAGACATCATCGATCAGCTGCCTCCTACACGCCCCACACTGGAGATGTTCCCGCAACCAAGGTACATGCCCTTGACCGGACTCGAACCTGGGACCCTTCAGTCCGCAGGTCTGCACTCTATCCACTGAGCCAAACCGGTTTCGGCAAACCTTTACTTCTTAAGGAAGGACCACGGGTGGATTATGTCTTGAAGGGCTTCGCAAAATTTCTTACCCACTGAAAACAAAGTTAAAAAAAAAAAAAGCTGCCTACTCAGCTGGAGATAATCCAATTAAATATTTTACTAGGAACTGAGGGATGTGGTGATGACTTCGAAAATAAATGTGATGTGGAATTTCTGTGCCTGGGCATTTATGGCAATTTTCAAAAGAACACAATTTCCCTCGAAGATTCAAGCACTTTTAATGGAATGAGCCCTGGGTCATTCTTAACACTGTTTCCCATAGTTCCTTGGACATATCACTTAACGACTTCAAGTTTCAATTTGCCAGTATGAGTAGAGAGCTGACAGTTTACTTTGCCTATCTGAAAAAATAAGACCGGATAAATTGGGGTGGGAGAAAAGATTGCTTTGTACACATTATTTGGAAAGTATCTGTATTGATTTTTAGAGAGGGAGAGAGAAAAGTCAGTGTGAGAGCGAAACATCTTTCAGCTGCTTCCTGCATGCCCCCTTCTAGTGGTTGATCCCGCAACTGGGCATGTGCCCTGACCTGCAATGAAGTTTTTGTTGCACTGGACAATGCCCAATTATATGAGCCCAGATCTGTGCACAATTATTTTTGTTGTTGAGTGCCCAATATACTTATTTTTAAAAAATATATTTTATTGATTTTTTACAGAGAGAAAGGGAGAGAGCCAGAAACATCGATGAGAGAGAAACATCAATTAGCTGCCTCCTGCACACCACCCACTGGGGATGTGCCAGCAACCAAGGTGCATGCCCTTGACCGGAATCGAACCTGGGACCCCTCAGTCCGCAGGCTGACGCTCCATCCACTGGGCCAAACCGGTTTCAGCCCAATATACTTATCTTTTGATCTTACAAAAATAAAAATAAAAACTCTCTTAATTACCAAAAAGTTATTCCTCCAAATTAGGCATAGGGAGGCAGACATCATCTGTAAATGAATGTGCACGGTCTTCTGTCATTCCCGTATTTTTAAGTGAAGCTAAACAATAAAGACAGGGGAATTCCAGATCAGACTCACCACCCGGAGACAATTTCATGTTTTGTAAATTTGGGATTCTGGCAAAGCCCTGGGCTCAGAGCCACTGAGGAGGGCATTTCTCTTTGGAGCCAAGCACAAGGGATAAAATCGGTGATATTCTGGGGCTTTCATACAGACACCTGGATTTGTTGGGGGGGAAAGCACTTACCCAGTGTCCACTGCTCATAGAACTCTTAAAACCTGAGCATTTGTGTTGTGTGTTTTTGATGTTCTGGTTTGCTTGTTTTTCTTTTGATATGGCAGACTTTCTGTAAACTGGATTCAGTAAGAGGGACACTGGTCCTTCGTGTGTGCTGAGCACTTAGGAAGTTACATCAATTGGACAGGATGTTTTGGAACAAGGTGTCTCAGTGAGTTTTCTCAGTAACCCTGCTCAATAAGGTCTTTTAGGCTGTATTTTAGTTTCTTTATTTAAATAAGGAAAGAGCCGAAACCGGTTTGGCTCAGTGGATAGAGCGTCGGCTTGCAGACTGAAGGGTCTTCTGTTCGATTCCGGTCAGAGGCACGTACCTTGGTTGCCGGCACATCCCCAGTAGGAGGTGTGCAAGAGGCAGCTGATCGATGTTTCTCTCTCATCGATGTTTCTAGCTTTCTATCTCTCTCCCTTCCTCTCTGTAAAAAATCGATAAAATACGTATTAAATAAGGAAAGAGAATTTCAGTGGCACATTCAATATTCATACACTTAGTAAAACAAACCTGGGAAGGAAATGGGATTTTTTGCTCCTACCCTCACTGATGTTTTCACACTCATGTCCTGATGCCATACTGCCCAAAGGGTCGAGGTGTGGAACATGGAGCTTCTCATCATGAGACTTTTCAGCACCTAGTATTGGCCAGGCGTGGTCTCCAAGGAAAAATGGGGGTTCAAATAGCATGGCATGTAGGGGAGAAAATATAAACAGACAGAGTTTCTGAAGAAGGCCATAATTTGTCATCTAAAAACCCCTTGGAGAGATGCAAAGCTGGTTTCAAGAATACCTAATGATGGTCCAGCCAGTTGCTAAGTGGTTAGAGCATTGGCCTGCGGACTGAAGCGTCGTGGGTTGGATCCTGGTCAAAGGCACATACCTCAGTGGCAGGCTCGATCCCCGGCCCCTGTCAGAGTGCATGCAAGAGGCAATCAATGCACGTGTCTCTCTCACATGGGTGTTTCTCTCTGTCTCTCCTGCTCCCTTCCACTCTCTCTAAAAATCAATGGGAAAAAGTGTCCTCAGGTGAGGAGTAACAACAAAAAACTATTCTCAATAACTAACCATGGTCTCTGCCTTTGGAGGTTTTTCTTGAGACGGTCCAGGCTGGTCCCTGAATATGCTCATGCCCTTCTCTTCCATACCCACACCAGGTGGTTATCCTGAGAGTGTGGGCATCGATTTCGCCTGGATTCTTAATGTCAGATCGGATTAGAATCCCATCATCACAGCGGGAGACCATCAGGCACGCCTGCACAGCTCTTAAAACACCTTGTATTATCTTCTTGGGAAGTCAAAACTGGACATGTAGAGAGGCTGGCGTGATGGTCATTAGAGCATAGGTGCTGGATTCAAAAAGCCCGCGTTCCATCTTAGGTTTACGTCTTTTTTAAAAAAAATATATTTTATTGATTTTTTACAGAGAGGAAGAGAGAGGAATAGAGAGCTAGAAACATCAATTAGAGAGAGAGACATCGATCAGCCGCCTCCTGCACGCCCCCTACTGGGGATGTGCCCACAACCAGGCTACATGCCCTTGACCAGAATCAAACCTGGGACCTTTCAGTCCGCAGGCCGATGCTCTATCCACTGAGCCAAACCGGTCTGGGCGGTTTACATCTTCTTGTTTGTATGGATGAGCATGCTCCTTAAGCTCCCTATGTCTGAGGATAATCCACCAGAGCTTAATTATGGGAGGATGAAATGAGACAAGCTGCAGCCAGCACCTGCCAGCCTCTTCCTGTGACTGTGGAGGCCGCTAGACACCAGTGCCATGCCCGGTAGCTACTGCGCCGCGGCCATCGAAGATCATCCCGAACGCCGTGGTTGACAACAATAAGCATTTGTTCTTCCGCTCACGGAGGTCGGGGTCAGCTGTGACTTGGCTGCGCCGGTTTGGAGGTCAGCTGGGAGGACTTGTTTCAGGACGCAGAGGAGATAGAACGTGGCTGCAGGCCCTGGATGGGGTTCAGCGTGGCTCCAGGAGTCTTTGTTCTGTCCGGGGCCCCAGAATCCAGCGCCAGCAGGTGCCCGGGGCATGCTTTTCCGCAGAGCGAGTTACTGATGTGCAAAACCGGCCTCCGCCTGCATCCCTCTTACTAGCATCCTGTGGGGCAGGGCCCCTCACACAATCAAGGCCACATTGTTCCCGAGGGAAGCAGACTTCATCAGCGTGAGAGATGCAGGGCTGGAATAAAAATACATGGAAAAAGGCCGAGACCGGTTTGGCTCAGTGGATAGAGCGTCGGCCTGTGGACTGAAAGGTCCCAGGTTCGATTCCGGTCAAGGGTATGTACCTTGCTTGCGGGCACATCTCCAGTGCGGGGTGTGCAGGAGGCGGCTGATCGATGTTTCTCTCTCATTGATGTTTCTGACTTTCTATCCCTCTCCCTTCCTCTCTGTGATAAATCAATAAAATATATTCAATAAAAAAAATACATGGAAAAAGAACCCAGAATATCCAAAAGTCGAATCGTAACGGTTCTCAGTGAATAAAATGAGGCTCTTTAGCATTTGTTGTGCACAATTTGCGAGGGATGGCACATGTTGATTTTTCCTTAAAGGTGTCAAAATGAAAATTCACCATCACCTGCTACTGTTGTCGAATGGGGACTGTGTTTGCCTTTTCCTGTCTGAGAAACACACTGAGGTCATTACACTTCTTGTACAAGTGGCTCAGGTGCCCCTATGTTAGAATAACTGATTTTCCCCTGGCTCTGTGCTCAAGTTCCTAGAGGCTTTAGAACTAGGGAGCTATGTTGGGGTGCACCTTGTGGGAGCTGTTTGCTAGAACATGAGTGGTCAGGTTGCATAGAATAAAGCAGCAAATATTTCCCGCAAATCAATGTTAGTCTAGCTTCATGCCAGGTAAAAGTTAAAACTGAATTAGAAACATCACAAGGTTCCACAAGAAAGTAAACTATGCCGAAATTGGTTTGGCTCAGTGGATAGAGCGTTGGCCTTCTTACTGAAGGTCCCAGGTTCGATTCAGGTCAGGGGCATATACCTTGGTTGCGGGCACATCCCCAGTGGGAGGTGTGCAGAGGCAGCTGATGGAAGTTTCTAGCTCCCTATCCTTCTCCCTTCCTCTCTGTAAAACATCAATCATATATATATATATATATAAAGAAAGAAAGAAAGTAAACACAAGATAAAACCAAAACCTAAAACACAAGCAAAACCCAGTCGTATCTTGGTGGGGGTGTGAATGGAAGATGAAGGAGATTAAGCTTTAATCGCATAACAGTGGACACCAGCTCTAAGTTGCTCTACAGGAGATTCGCTTTCCTGGAAGTAGTTCAGCTATACATGACCCCTGGCTTACTAGCTAATGTAATTTTAAAGGGCAAATAAGAAATCAACATAGCAATACAAATTAAGAATATAATAGAAAGTCTTTTCAAGGAGAAGGAAATGTAAAAGATTGGAAACAGTTGAGAAGTTCAACTTCAATAGTAACTGAAGAAATGCAGATTTTAACAGCAACATGCTGCTTTTGTTTTTTTGAAAAATTTGTTTCAAACTGTTAAAAATTTATCTTACTGTGATAAGAATACTTAACATGAGAACTACCCTCCTACCGAATTTTTTAAGTTTACAAGGCATTTTTATTGACTGTTGGAAACATTTTTACAGGAGGAAATGTTATTATGATGCTGCAGTGCTAATAGTGTAGGGCAAAGCATAGAATGGTAAATGCTTAGTGGAAATGTAATTTGAGCCCAGATTTTTAGACCCAAATTGTCAGCATCTGTAGAAAATTTAGATGTGCATTGTTTTTGTCCAATATTTATATTCACACATATCTCTCCCAGAGAAAAATAATAATAACCATATTTAAAAAAAATCAAACCAGAACATTTCAACGCACAACAGATGTTGAGTGGACGCTTTACTTACATCTTTCAATAGCAAAATTGGGACTCAATGAAAAGCTCACAATAGTCAAGAATTAGTGATACATTCTGACTGCCATATATTACGTAAAATCCTATGCAACTTTTTTCTTCCTGAGACCCATCTTCAGGAATACCAACTTGATGATACTTTGTGCATCACAATGCGGTATAAAAACTGGGCACACTTGGCCAAAGCCATCATGAGGCACATAGACTGTTGGCTTGAGTTCCAATGAAAAAGAAAAGCTAAAGTCTCTTTCCCAGGTCTCTATGGAGAAAAATTGCCATGGCCTTCCCATTGAATAATCACTGATCTCAAGTGCTCCGAAGTTATAAAAGAAAAGGGGAGCTGAGACTGGTTTGGCTCAGTGGATAAAGCGTTGGCCTGCGGACTGAAAGGTCCCAAGTTCAATTCCGGTCAGGGGCATGTACTTTGGTTGTGGACACATCCCCCATGGGAGGCGTGCAGGAGGCGGCTGATAGATGTCTCTCTCTCATCGATGTTTCTAACTCTCTATCCCTCTCCCTTCCTCACTGTAAAAAATCAATAAAATATATTTTTAAAAAAAAAGAAAGAAAAGAAAAGGGGAGAGTTGCAGTTAGTGCAAACAATAGATAATACCACACTGCCCATTGGCACCGCTCCTGTTTCATTTTGTGAATCATACTTTTTTTCTTATTTAAAACAAAACAAAACACTAAAGAGCTGGGGAGACACCTGACTCATTTCTTTAACGCACTTATTAAATCATTAACCTTCAAGGCCCTCAGATCTGAAACGACTAGCAAAGGAATCAAAATGAGAATAGTAAACCGATCATTGATTGAATGTGTTACTGTTAATAAAGTCTAATGCACACTCTCAGCTGGAGGGTTCCCAGGAGAAGTTATACCTTCCACGCATTGTTTTCAGATGGTGGCCCGAACCCATACTTACCTCATCTCCCTCCAATCTGCCCCGGAGTATTTATTAAACTGTTAAAATACTAATAAATATTAAATTTCATTTACATGTATAAACAGAGACCTAGGGCGATGGCACCTCCACTGAAGTATGAAGCTGGCTTCAGTGTCTTCATTTCCCATGGCAAGCTGCATGAGAGATGAACATGGGCTTGTACCGGAGCAGGTGTAGAGTTGAAGGCAGTTTTGGATGGCTCTAAGTCAGCCCTCTTACCCTGCATTCTGCATTCTCTCCATATTTATAAAATGCTAGCGCCTGGATCCTGGATCGGATCGCATAATCCATATGTGAGTGGCTTGTGAGCTACAATCTGCTCCTTACATGGGAAGTGCCGATTATAGAACAAAGAAAATGTGTTCCCGTAAGTTAGTAAAGTCAGGCCCATTTTCACAACGTACAGAAGCAGATTCTTATCTGACGGTGATCTAAATCATTACATTACAAAGCTTACATTTTGATGTATTTTTAAAATTTTTCCATTGCATGTTTCTTTGCATTCACGTCTCAGTTTCGGTATTTCAAACCATGCGAAGATTTAAGAGATGCTTCCTTCTCTCAAGGGCGTGATGTTCTGAGGGGACAAAATTAGGCGATAATAATTTCTAAGTGCAGCCATGACAGTAACATCATCATACAGTGTTGAACATAATATGAATCCCTGAAAGACAGTCTAAATCCTAGAGGTGAAGGCACATGAGAATGTTAGAAAGGAATCCCGAAGGAAGTAGCTATAGCCCAAATCCCAAGACACCCACTCCTATCCTTGTGATTTAGTGAAGTTTAGCAAACAGCTGAACTGATTTGTCCTCTGTCCCAAGAAGTTTGCAAGTAAACTGATAGGCACAATGCACAGACACATTGTGCCCTGAGAGGAAGGACAGACACATCAAGATGATTGCCACTAGGATAGCAAGTCCTCAAATCAGAGTGGACATAGTGCTCTGTGCACACAGGGAAAGTATTGAAGATGAGCCTTGAAGGATGGGTTGTCCTTTACCTGATGGACAAGGGTGGGGAGGAGGTATTTCTAGAGGAAGAGGCAATAAAGAACGCTATGAAAGCATAAACTTAGTAAAACAAAAGCAAACAAACAAACAAACAAAAAGCCGATTGGAGGAAGCATACATATTAGAGTCAATATGGGACTCTTCATCTCCTCTTCAAATAAACATTAAGATTTACAAATTTATCACAGGCCATGTCCGAATCCAACTGCTCGGAAAGATGTAGTCCAGAAAGCACAGCACACCAGGGAGTCAATACGACCTTGAAGAAGTGTAGTTAACTCTTCACACAGTTAACCAGCTGCTATATTTTGCCAGTTCCCCTTACCTCCACCAGCTAAAAGCTCAGATTAGGGAAGAAAATTTATGTCTCCTTGTTCTGCGATCCAGCCTAGGATAGGGGAGGGAAGAAAATGTATTTCTATCCTTTTAGGTTCTTTGTGTGGTCCAAATTCAATTTAGCAAAAAATATATTTGTTTATAAGAGAACAACAAAATTTAATCCGGTACCTAAAGGAGCCCCATAAGAATAGCAGGCCACAGCGGTCAGGCAATGAGGCTTCTGTGCTGAAGGAGGAAGGGGTCAGGGTCTAGAGCTGGGATGGGAAGACAGATAATTCCCAGGAAGAGGGAAAGAGCAAATGTTAGGCAAACAGTTGTTTGCCATGCCTTGCTGGTAAATCTTTCTGAAGTAAAAAGAGATTATCTTTGATAATAGCTCTCTTTCTGGTACAATCTCCCTACCTAAATTCTTGTGGATGCTCAAGGAGGAGGTGAAAAGAAGAACGTCCCAAGTCTCTGTTTCTCAAATACAATCAGCCTAAAATAATCCTCAGACCCAAGAGACACATTTTGGAGAGACTCGTTTTCCTCTCCTTGTGAGTTTAGAAGCCTCTCTCAGCATGAGCCAGTGTCTATTAATCCCTTCAGAGAAAGTAATCGAGTCCCTACATGGAATAGGGAGTTAAGAGTTCCCCTTTATGAAATGTCAAAGCTATAGCTCCTTAAAACATTTTTATCATCCATAATGTTAGAGAGAACTGGAATAATCAAACAATGCTCAGAGAGTTTGGAGTTACATTTATTACGCGCTGGTCCAGAGGAAAATGTTTCTCAGATTCTGGGCCCCCACATGCAGAAATTTTCTCTATTTATATGTTTTTACCTTCTTTGTCTCCCAAATATGGGGTGTTTCCCATCCCTTTGCAAGTTCTTAAAGGGCCCCTATGTGCTGAAACCTTGAGAC
The DNA here is from genome assembly GCA_011751065.1 of Lasiurus cinereus. Lineage (NCBI taxonomy): Eukaryota > Metazoa > Chordata > Mammalia > Chiroptera > Vespertilionidae > Lasiurus > Lasiurus cinereus. Next base: position 8,216,036 of record JAAGEH010000452.1, on the reverse strand, counting down.
CCCAACCAAAGGCCTGGCCTGGTTCCAGCACTGACAATTTCATCCCGGGAAGGTTTAATGGCCTCTCTGAAGTGAGAATAGTCTCATTTTCCTTATTAGTTAAGCAAGCAAACATTTACAGAAGCCAATAGCAAGGTTAAAATTCCAAACAGCAGTTTTTCTGTAAGATGGATGCTTCAATACAATGATATCCCAATCAGCACAACTTCCTAACCTGGCATTGTTTTTGCCATAAGCAATGCTGCTTCCTAATACACTTCATAACCCACCTCTGTCAGATCTCCTGGGGAGAGAGACAGTTCACTAAAGCTCGCCTTCTCGTTCAGAAGGTGCAAGTGTACTAACCTACAGAGTGGCACGAGGCCCCAAATTTTAGTTGGCAAACAGAGGATCTCCTTGTTAAACATTCATATTCTTCAGCCTGAATCTGATCTTATACAGTGGTACCTCGAGATACGAGTTTAATTCGTTCTGTAACCTTGAGGCGTGGGAAACTATGAGACTCTTGAGTCGCAGTAAACTGGTGGGTCGTGTGCAGCCGGCCAATCTACGCGATGACTCCTATCTCAAATGTTGCTCATATTTCAAAGCAAAAATCGCTCGCTCGACGTCTCATATCTCAAAAATCTCGTATGTTAGGGCACTCGTATCTCGAGGTGCCACTGTACTTACACTTGGAAGATTAAGGGCTTGCATATCTGAAGATTATGACACTTTCTAGGCATATTCTGTAGCACCCCAATGTTTTGAGAACCACAGGTGATGGTACCTGAAAAAGAAGAGGGAGAAGAAGTTGGCAGGGATCATTCATTCATCTAATGCACATTTATTTAGTTCTGTGGCTAGAAGAAATAGGCAGTATTGTGAAATGGCCCGTGTTTTGTGTAGAATCTGCAATTTTAACTTCAAAGCAGTGGCTCATTTTGTCTGAAGCAGCAAAATGAGAGGATTAGCAGTTTCTTTTCTTTCTTTCTTTTTTCTTTTTTAAAAATATATTTTATTGATTTTTTACAGAGAGGAAGGGAGAGGGATAGAAAGTCAGAAACATTGATGAGAGAGAGACATCGATCAGCCGCCTCCTGCATGCCTCCTACTGGAGTTGTGCCCGCAACCAAGGTACATGCTCCCAATCAGAATCGAACCTGGGACCTTTCAGTCCACAGGCCGATGCTCTATCCACTGACCCAAACCGGTCTCGGCATCTTTTTTTTTTTTTTAAGAGAATGACTCCTCTATTTGGTCCCTGCACCAAGAAGGTGGGGTAGGGTGGCTGATGGGAAGGAGACCAGCTAAGACTAAACACGGGGCAATTGTTTGAGGAAATGGCAAGGTGGGTGGAGAGGAGCAGGAAGGCCTCAGAGGCTCCATAGAGGCACACTATGCAGATCTTGGTAACAGGAAGGAGGGGAGAAGGAAGCGGAAGTGGTCATGTCCTTGCCAAAATGCTAGCTGAGGTTGAGGCGGAAAACAGGTCTTGTTAGTAAATAAATTGGCAGGTCTCCAAAATAATATTTTCTAGCTCGAGCATCTATATTTTTCCAACATATTCACTTTTTTAAAAAAATATATTTTACTGATTTTTTACAGAGAGGAAGGAAGAGCGATAGAAAGTCAGAAACATTGATGAGAGAGAGACATTGACCAGCCACCTCCTGCACACCCCACTGTGGAGATGTGCCAGCAAGCAAGGTACATGCCCCCAACCGGAATCGAACCTGGGACCTTTCAGTCCGCAAGCCAACACTCTATCCACTGAGCCAAATCAGTCTCGGCCATATTCACTTTTTAAAAATATTTTTTATTGATTTCAGAGGGGAAGGGAGAGAGAGAAACATGGATGATGAGAGAGAATCATTGATAGGCTGTCTCCTGCATGTCCCACACTGGGGATTGAGCCTGCAGCGGGGTATGTGCCCTAATTGGGAATCAAACCATGACCTCCTAGTTCATAGATCAACACTCAATCACTGAGCCACACCAGCTGCACTGTATTCACTTCTTTTACTTTTTTTCTTTTTGTTCTTTATTGATTAGGTCTTACATATGTGTCTTTATCGCCCCATTGCCTCCCTCCCCCATACATACCCTCACCCCCCTGTTGTCTGTATCCATTGGTTAGGCTTAGATGCTGTATTCACTTTGAAAATCTCTTGGTTTCTGACCTTTTCAGAAGCCCTTCACCTGTCAGTTCAGATGCCCGTATTTTCCTTTTAATGCTTCCCAAGGTCAGGGTGGTGAAGACCTTTCCGGTTTTATTCTTGTTATAAATGAAAACGTCCCCCGAGGCTGGAGACTGGGCCTGGTGTTTTCTCAAAACAAATGCACCCCTGTCCCAGACCTTGGCGGTGGCTTCCCTTATGAATCATTGTCGTCTCTTTGAGGGAAGGGAGAGTAATATCAGCGCCTTTTTCTCATCACCAGCTCTCTGGTCCAATTATTTCTCATTCTGAGCCCCACCCCCCCCACTCCCCGCCTCTTCCCATTCACCCCTCTTCGTTCCATCTTCCTCCGGTGCAGGGTGAGGGATCACCATTCCCACAGACTCATGTCAGGATGCCAAATTGCCAGTTAGCAATTAAGGAGGCCCATTCACAAGCAGATATAATCATTCAATTATGCGCAAGGCGGGAGAAGGATCGCTTCCCGCCGCTGGCATCCTGAGCCACATCAAAGAGGCCCGTATTTATTTCAGATCATTATACCTTGATGACGGATCAATTTGCCCATCTTCCTATTCTGCGGGACAAACAAAAGGAATCTTTGTGCTTTGCGGCCATTGATCATTCCTCCGGTTTTCAAATTGCCAGGCTGAGATCAAAGGAAAAGGGGAGAAGGGATATTTGGGAGCCCAACGCTGAGAGCAAAACATGATCCTAGCTGGGTGTTTGCTAATTGTTCCCTCTCACCTCTGTCTGCTTTGTATTGTGGGGTAAACAAACAGTGGGGCCACTAAGGTGATTGGGCCTCCTCATCCCTTGTGCATCAAATTGCATTTGCGCTTTGATTTTAGGATCCAAACCAGCCCTCCCCAGTAATAATCCAAATGTGGATTCCCCTCTGAATGACCCACCACCAGATTCTGCCGGGAATTGCTGTGTGATTTTAGTCAGGTAGGCTTGCTTATCTGGACCTCAGTCTTCATCCATGGAGAATGAAGACATGGAGATTTGATCCTTTTTTGACATTTTCATTAGCATGCTAAAGACTCTGCTTTGATATTCAAGGGATACACCAAATTAATTTGCTTGTTATCATCGTTGTTTTTATCCCACAGGCAAAATGCATCCAAAGTGTGTGTGATGAATACGAACTCAGGGGTATTTTTAACAGAGAATATACACCTATAACATGATGCCATGCCCATGGACTCATCTCCATAAAAAGTGAAATCTTAGAATAAAGTCTAACACTTTTGTTTGTTTAATCATAAACTGGATTTATACAGTAGGTGATATGAAAGCCTCACCTAATCCCTTCAAATCTCCTACTTCTCTCTAAGGGGAATCCACCTCTGACAACCCATCACATTCCATGTAATGCAAATATATAAGGACGCTGACAGCATTTCTCTTTGGTTTTACATGAATGGGGCTGCACTTTGCATGTGACTTTGAGACTGCATGTTTCTCTCCACTTTCAGTGCTGTCCTCTTCAGCATGTACAGCTATCTCAGTGATTCTCTTTATGGATTCATGTAATTAATGGTGTAAAGGCACCGTAACTTAATGTGTCCATCTGTTGAATTAAATTTGGATTTTTCATTTCTTCTCATTTTTACAATGACCAAAATGTTGGGGGGAAAAACGGTGTGTGTGTTTTTTTTTCCAATTGCCACTGTACTTTTTCATCATTTTCTTTGTAAGAACTCCCTGTGATATGATTAGTGGAACACTTCCACCTGATGATTAATTCATGGAAAGGTTTTGTTATTTGTTGCCCTAATAATGGATTTATATTTATAGTGGTAGAAATAAGCTTTCACCATTCTTTACCTTTCACTCTATTATTAAATGGATCCAGGGAGCCGGCATCCATTACAAACATGATAAAGGGCAAATAATGGAAAGATTTATAAGAATTACAATCCTTCACCCAGGAGCAGAAGGAAGTGGCATACCTCCTCCTCCTCCCAAATCTTCTCTTGTCTGTCCTCTGGAAGACTGAAGGCATTACAAATACAGAACTCAAAAGGCAAAGAGAAAAGACAAGGGATTTCAACCCACACATCCATTTATTCTTTGTGGTTTTAAAATTGTATTTGCACAAGTCTTTCTTTGCATAAGAAACATTTCTGAAGTATTTGACATATACCAGTCACTCTAGGAGATGATAAAGTATATTAGTTATCAAGGAGTCTAGGAGAAATTTTTTTTTTTAAAGAATGCCATTTCTGCCTAAACCAGTTTGGCTTAGTGGATAGAGCATCGGCCTACGGACTGTAAGGTCCTGGGTTCCATTCTGATCAAGGGCATGTACCTTGGTTTCGGGCACATCCCCAGTAGGGGTCGTGCAGGAGGTGGCTGATCGATGTCTCTCTCTCATTAATGTTTCTAACTTTCTGTCCCTCTCCCTTCCTCTCTGTAAAAAAATCAATTATATATATATATATTTTTTTTAAAGAATGCCATTTCTTTAACACTTGATGTGTTTTCTCTACTTCGCCATGTTATTCTATTTCTTTTTGCAATAGCACAAGGAAGAGTTTTGATTTCACTTATGTAGATATATGAACCAGGTCACTGGTTAGGGAGTGTGGCATTTACAATCAAAGTCCATTCTGAATGAGCAACTGTATGTCTTTAGTTTAGATGTCCGCTTTCCTCATCTAGGAAAGGAAAATAATATTGCAATATTTATCTGCTTAAGTTGAGTTTGGCATGAGAACTGGAACACCATCTAAAAAAAACGTAACCATGGCTATTGTTATTTTCATCAGCCTTTCCCAATCTCAGCGCTTTTAATGGCCAAGATGGCCCCAGATGAATGGAAGCAGAGGGTGACAATTAGGCCCGCCTTGGGGTCCGGACCCAAGGATATGCTGACACTCTGTAATCTAGCTCGGGGCAGTAAGAGAGAGGTCAGAGAGTGAGGACAAAAACCCTGCTCCTGCTTCAGAAGAGGAGGGGAATGACTATTATATACAAATCAAGACCCACTATGGGACCTGAAGAGGCTCAAATGCATCAATAGGGTAGGAGGAGGGGGAGGGAGAGGACTGTGACATTACCATATCCCTTCCCCCCTTTCCAGAATTCTCTGTTACTTCTCTTGGCTCCCTTGTTGGTGATTGGACCCACTCTCCTGTGTCTGGTGATGGCCCTTTGCCAAGGCAGGACACGTTCCCAGTGGGTAAGAGAGCTTCCGCTCTGCATTTCTTTAACTCCCAGCCAGCGTCCTCACCTCAGCCTGACTTCTTCATCCCCAGAGTTGCTCCAGACAGGCACTATTCAGATGGGTTTATTTGACTGCGTTGCCCTTTTTTCTCTCTTCTCTGTCTCTCTACCATTTTCAGACAGATGCCTGGAAGACAAACACTTGTATTGGGGATGAGAGAGCATGTGTTTTCCTCTGGCTCCTACCAGGGCTAACTCGTTGAGTTGGCACAATGCAGTTCCAAGCGGCTCTAAGTCAGGGGATTCATCTTGATACCACAACGATAATATCTAATTTCAAGCTGTTCTAAGTCGTAAGTAAGATAAACAGGGTGAGACACGAGGCAGAAAATGCATGATTAAAACATGATTGTTTTTGTTGTTGTTTATAATAGATGACTGAGGCTGGATAAACTGGAAAAAATAAAAACCCTACGGAAATGTGAGAATATGTTTTCACTCTTCTTCATATAATCCCTAGTTTGAAATGTATACGGTATTTCTCTCCGTGTATATTAATTAAAAGTTCAGTGACCAATACTGCATAGATGGTCTTACTAAAGAGTTGAGCTAAAGAAGCACACTTCTAGGAAAGTATCTGCATAGAGACGAACTCAGCAGTCACTCTAGACCTTCGGACCCACTTCAATCTCTCTGGTGACAACCCTGATTTCTTTTCAATACCTTTGTTTACTCAGTGCTATCATGACTTGTATTTTGAAACCTTTAGTGTGACTTTCAAGACATTCTGCCTTCATTCATAAGAGCAGAACATGAAATGTAATGCCACAGATTAGTTGGAACTTGAGTTTAAATACCGGGGAACTGAGCTTTTATAGTCACTGCCGTGTGATCCTACCAATTTTTCCATGAGGAAAAAAGTTGTATCTTTTGAATAAAAAAGGGAAGAGGGACAAGCCCAAAGATTACACTTTAAACAGTTCCCAACGGTATCCCATGTTGTTTTTGTTATAGGCCTAGTGGAAATTCTGTTTGATTTTATCATCAGCAATATTGAGTTATGGTTTCTTTATTACTTAATACTTACACTATCTGACTAACTACAGAGAGGATTTGACAAATGAAAGGATTTTTACAAATGGAGATACATAGGCAAAGAAATAAAGTGGAGAGAAGTGAGGAGATGGTACAGAAATAGTTTAAAACACTGCGGGGTGTTCAAAATGCCTTGAAAAGTGTTGAAAGCAAAAGAACGGAGTGGAGTACTGATGATTGCTCTCTTGGAGTACTGATGATTGCTCTCTCCTTCTCTCTCCGCCTGGCTAAGTCTCAGTGTTCGTTCACGAGTCATTTCCTTTTAGAATCAACCCTTGTACTCCTCCTAGGTGGATGTAGGTTTACCTCTTCTGTTTCCTTGGCACCTGCAACCTTCCCCATCAAAACTTTCTCAGCAGGCTGTGTTGTAACAGTCTACTTGCTCCTCTGTAATGCTGGTGGTCTTGATCCAGCATCTAGAAAGGTTCAGGAAACCTAGAGAAGGGGCTGTGCATAAATTAAATAAGAGTCCAACAACAAAACATAATTTTGAAAGGCATTTGGGGTGGGGGGAGGAGAAGCAGCAGAGGAGCTTGGCTGAAGAAACCAAGTTCTTCTTGTCTTGAAATCCCTTGCTTTTTATTAACACAATTTGTCCTAAGGCAAGGTGGAGATAAACACATCAAAGGGTAGGGTTTCCTACAGAATCCATTGTCAGGATGGGGAATTGTCTTTGACTGTTTAGATGTTTGGCCAACAGGAGACAATAACATGTCAATTAAGATGCCCTGAGCTGTCTGGCCACAAGCAATCATTTAATGCATCCTTTTCAGGTTTGGGGAAATGCCTTTAGCCATTCCCAACAGGTGATAGCATATGTGACTTAGCCCTTGTTGAGTCCCCAAGTTCCATCAACCTTTAGATGAAACTCTTGCAATTATGACATGCTAGAATTGGCTTCTGGCACTCGGTCTCTACGATGATGTCCTAGGCATCTCCAGAATGCCTGTTTAGATCTATATTTCCACTGTGTAGCATAGAGTTTATGCTTATTATGTGGTTATTGAAATGGGCTTACTGCAGGTCTTTCTAGTAAGCTGAGGTCTTAATGAGATTATCAAAGAGCATAGTATTGTTACTGTTGTTAAGGTGATTATGAACTAAATAAATCATGAGGAGATGATATGCAGGCTCTCTACTTTATAGTTGGACCAGTGTGTGACTCTCCTAAGAAAGGCTCTGTAAATGTTCTCCTATGAGGACCTTGGAGCCATGAATAAATGCTATGAGCATTTACCTTCTATCTCAGTTGGAGATAGAATTTAAATCATAGTTAAGAAGAGAAAACAAATTAAAGTAGGGGAAGTGGTACCAAGCAAGATCCGATAAAAATATATTTAAGGAAATTAGTTCAGAGTCAGGAATCAGCTCTAAATGCTATTCAGAATAGCAGATGGAGGGGAGATGATTTTAGAGTTGAGCTTTTACATATATCTCTGGATGTCACGACTTAAAATGGTTTGGCATGCTTTCAAATCCTGGTTGCGTGATTGGGAGAGGGGTGGTACAGGCTGGCTCAATTAACCTACATAGGCCAGAGAACTAGCAGAGGACATTTACATGCAAAAGAGATCCATTGCAGGGCTGTTACATGAGCACTAATACATACCTGGACAGGATCTTGAGCCATATTCTTTGAAATCTTTGTGCAAATTATTAAATGTTGTCATGTGTGAAAGTGATACAAGAATAGAACTGCCCTGGCTCAGTGGGTTGGGTGTGTCATCCTATGCACCAAAAGGTTGGCTGGTTCGATTCCTGGTCAGGGTACATGGCTGGGTTACAGGCTCAATCCCTGGTAGAATATGTACAGGAGGTCGCCAATCCATGTTTTGCTCTCACATGGATGTTTTCTCTTCCTCTCTTTCACCCTCCCTTCCTCACTCTCTAAATATCAATGAAAATATTTTTTAAAAAACTGAACCTATCTTGTAGGCTTGTTCTAAGGATTTAAAGGATACAACTTAAAGCACTTAGAACAGTGCCTATCACATTATAGAGGCCCCGTAAAATCTAACTTGTATTCTAAGCTGTTACCATTTGCTACCCATGAAAAGGCTGCATATGGCAAAAGATCTTGTCTACCAATGACACTTCATGTATTCAGTAATATTTAATTTGGTTCCTCCTGTTTTATTAATCAAAGACATTTATCACTGCTGTCAGAGCTGATTCAGCAGGAGATACATACAGTGTGTCCACAATGAGTTGACAGAACTCCAGCCAAAGGAACGAGCATCTAACATTTTCACCAGTGTGTTCAGAGTCTGAGCTGAAGTTCAACACTTGTTGAAACAGTGACAACATCTACTTTACATCTGACATGGAATTCTAATACTAGATTTTTCTCCCTATAAATCCTTTAATATTTTAATTATTCCTTCCTCCATTCCACATATTTTATTGATTTTTTACAAAGAGGAAGGGAGAGGGATAGAGAGTTAGAAACATCAATGAGAGAGAAACATTGATAAGCTGCCTCCTGCACACCGCCCACTGGGGACGTGCCCGCAATCAAAGTACATGCCCCTGACCGGAATCGAACCTGGGACCTCCCAGTCCTTAGGCCAATGCTCTGTCCATTGAGCCAAACCGGTCAGGACCCATTCCACATTTTTGACCACTGTCCAGGGAGCCCAGACCTTGCCGAGAATTCTGCTCTTAGGCAATGTTGCCAGCTTCAGGAGACCATCACCACACTGGACATTCGTCATCGCATCAGCCACCTCTGGAGCAGGGGGAACCGGGGTGGGAAGGAAGAGGCCAGCTGGTGAAAGTTGTAATATACAGCTTACTTTAAAATAGCCCTGTTAGGAAGCCAACTCAAGCAAGCTGAGCTATTAATCCCACGGAAATTTATAGCTGTGGGGACACAGGGGAGACCGAGCCATGGGCAGCATCCCATGAAGTCTTTAAGAGAGAGAGAAATATGCTCCTTTTACATATTAGATGCTGGGATGATCTAATTGCCAAATCCATCAATGCCCTTCTGGGGCTGTTGGGATGTGATGCGAGGGACTCTGCAGAGTGGTTTATAGCTCCATAACAACTTTCATCCTTTTAACGGCCTTGCTAAAAACAGAGTCCCTGTCTTCCTTAGGAGGTACCAACAGCCAGCATCAGAACAGCAGTGCCATCAAAAATTCTAGGTAGCCCTGGACGGCTGGCTCAGTAGGTTGGAACATCATCCCATGCACCATAAGATTGTGGTTTGGTTCCAATCAGGGCACATACCAAGGTTGCGGGTTCAATCTCCAATTAGGGCACATGTGAGAAGCAACTGACCAATGTTTCTCACATCAGTGTTCCTCTCTCTCTCTCTCTCTCTCTCTCTCTCTCTCTCTCTCTTTTTCTCTCTCTCTCTCTTTCTCTCTCCTTCCTTCTTCCCTTTCTAAAATCAATAAAAATATATCCTTGGGTGAGGATTAAAAAAAAAATCAAGGCAAATGATCCCATTTCCCCAACTGACTTTACTGATTTATCTTTTTGCATGTTTTAAAAGGATTAATATAGGAAATGCATGTATAATATGCTACATATGTGCTTTCATCTTCTATTATTAGAGATTAAGTGCTCATTCTCTTTCATTCTCTAGGGTTGCTGGCACCTGTAAGATACCCGAGCCTGGCACTTTCAATCCATGGAGGCAGGTAGGACACAAATCTAAGTGAAAGAGGGACAAGAGGTAAACTAAGTTTGCAGATTTATTCCATGAACTTCAGATAATATGTTTTGAATTCTTGTCTAATACTAAGCACTGTGAACTACCTTTGAACACTCACAACAGAAGTAAAAATGGAACTCTAAGTGGTAAATATCTTAGGTAATGCAGTATCGGGAACAAGAGGCAGACTGTGGAGTTAAACTCGGATAGTCTGAACTCAGAGTTTTAGTTCTGAACTGTCTGCTGTGCTGAGCTGCCTGCTTGCTATTTTTCCCTTTTCCCATGCCCCATTCTCTGGACCTATGGCAGTGACCTTCAGTGTCTCTCTGACCGGTTCTTGGCAGCTTCATCCCAGATAATTTCTTGCTTGAGTCTGGACACCTGATGCCTCCTTCCCCAGAGTACAAACTCTAGCTTCCTACAAACAGATGAAAGCTTACGCCCGCCTGAGGATACAACCCCCAGCAACCCTATTGGGAAGAGCACAGTACAGAACAGAATTCACAATTCCACTTTCAGAGGGGCCATATTCTCCATCTGTTTCTCTTCTTCGGCATTTGAGTGTCTTTTACTACTACCCGCTTCTGTTCCACATTTTATCATAATTCACTGAACTATAGAACAGATAAGAGGGTTTTGAAAAGCACCAAAGAGCTGAGACTGGCATGGCTCAGTGGATAGAGCGTCGGCTTGCGGACTGAAAGGTCCCAGGTTCGATTCCGGTTGGGGACATGTACCTTGCTTGCGGGCACATCTCCACTGTGGGGTGTGCAGGAGGCGGCTGATCAATGTCTCTCTCTCATGGATGTTTCTGACTTTCTATCTCTCCCTTCCTCTCTGTAAAAAGTCAATAAAATATATTTTAAAAAAAAGAAAAAAGAAAAGTACCAAAGATATGCATCTTTAGATCCTACATGGGGCTGTTATTTAGCCACCTTACTATGAGTCTCAATATTTTGTTAGTAAAATAGAAATGATAATTCATACCTTATAAAGTTGTTAAGTGGACCAAGAAAGAAAACATTGCTAAAATATAGTAAGAGGAGCGTAGTAGGCCCTCAGTAGTGCCTAGCTATTTAAAACAATTTTGTCCTTGTTTACAAAGGTTTATTTTATTTAATAAGTTCTGAATGTTTCTCAACTGCAAGGCACTCCATTTCTTTTCCGGGGTAAAATCTTCCTCTGATACTTGGCCCGTAGCAAGCGCTCCATATGTAGCGATGAAATTGAATTTCTGAGAGTCGTTAAGACTTAAAAATGAATTCATGGAAATTCTGTCTCATCTCAAAATTCTTGCTCCGATCTAAGATTAATTCATTGGAAGTTGCAGAGGGGAGAAGGGAGGGGCGAAGTGGGTTACACGGAGAAAAGAAGGGATAAAAAAAGGTAATGTGCCAGATATTTATCTAAACAGTCTGGCCATGAGAGTGGCAGGCGGGGATGGTCTCCTGGGAAGTAGGGGGCAGGGGGCATGAATGGTTTCCAGGGAACCCTGGGGCTGGGGCTGCTCTTAAAAAGGAGCCCACTGGGGTCACAGCTGGCCTTTCTGACCCCGCATTCATGGAGGAGGAAGGACAGGGCGTCCTGAAAGGAAAGCGCACCCTCAGACTCCAGCAGCGATTCCCCTGGAGATGCTGGATCCGCTAAGGCAGCGGGCGCAGGGACACGCGGTGGGTGGAAAGCCACTTGACATGGGACTTGGCGGCTGCCGCTCTGTGACCTGAGGGCCATGATGACTCGGCTGTCTGATTCTTCTTGCTTTTTTGAGATGAAAATAACTGCACTAATGCTGCTCCCCAGTTTATAGATCTAGGCCAGCAGCTGTAACCAGCTATGCATGGCAGATGAGTATTTTAGGCTGAAGGGAAAGAACGGTGCTTGCGTGCGTGTGTGTGTGTGTGTGTGTGTGTGTGTGTGTGTGTGAGAGAGAGAGAGAGTTTGTGATTTTTTTCAGATGTTTCCCTGTTCATTTTTAATGAAGAGTAACCCTTCATTGACGTGCTGGCACCAGTGTGTTTACTAGGGGACGCTGAGCTCTGAGCCAGATTTCTTGGAACCAGAACCAGGAGTGGGTACTTGCTCTTAATTAAATGACGTAGACTTCTCTCTCAGGGAATTTAGTGGAGGTGCAAAGCTTCATGTGCATGGTGTGTTTGTGTGTGTGTGTGTGTGTGTGTGTGTGTGTGCATTTATTAGAGAGAGAGAGAGAATGAATGTGTAGTATCCCATGTATACATTTTTCTTGGACCATATTCTTTTTAAAAAAAAATTTAGAGTTTTTATTTTAATTATTGAGAAATTAGAACTTATATTTATCCTGAACAAGGTTTTGGAGAAAAATGGACAACCATTAGAAATTGCATTCTAATTCTTTATACATGACTGGAATATTTCAAGACATCTTATCAGGTATTCTATCCTGAATATTGTTTTTCTTTCAAAAGCATCTCTATGTTCTCAAATAGTGGTTGCCATTGACTTAATTTATTAATTTAATTCCATTTTAAGTTTCATCGAAATTACATTTTAATAATTTGTAAAGACCTATATTTAACAAGTAGTAAAATACATAGGCACAACGATCTTTCTCCTAGTAGCTACAGTTGACTGATTCCAACTGCTACCAACTTTTTTTACTGTTTAAAGTGTTACAAATAATAGGATATATGTCTCTTTTTCCCCCTGTTGACCTCCCCTGGGCCTTCCCTACCCACCCATTACATGCCCTCACCTGCCCCCAGTGTCTTGTATCCATTGGTTATGCTTACATACGTGCATACAAGTCCTTCAGTTGATCTCTTACTTCCCCTTACCCCAACTTCCCTTGCCTTCCCACTGTAGTATGACAATAGGACTGTATTCTTAATAGATACTTTCACAAGAATCTCAATCTCATGCTCCCCTTCTAGAAAAATCATTCAGAATCAGTGGGCAGGGAAACTACTAGCCAATGATGGACCAGCATTAAGGCAGATGTAGGTGTCTTATCATCTCACAGCAAAGGTCATTTAATTAAAAGAACAAAACTTGAGTGGTCTATACAGTCTGACATCCTTGGATAGATCTACTGTAGCACCTACTCTTTGACCTTGGAAAGTTATTTATCCTCATGTGCCTCAGTTGCCTTATCTGTAATATTTATCTCCCAGGACTTTTTTTGGAGAAATGAGATGTGATGTGGGGATCTTCCCAGATGTTCTGGTCTATCTTACACTTTTAAAAAGTAGTAGCCTTTGGTCTTTCTATTTTTATCACTACTACTATTGTTTTCCCTGCAGATTATTCAGGGGTTTTTTTTTTGTGTACTTTTTTCCATTAACAACTGTGTCCTCCTGACGTACAGTTAAACCAGAGTTAGAGAGTACTCTCAAAGTCCGTAGTTAAAGTGAAAATACGATTGTAAATACAATTGGAAGAGACTGGTTGCCATGGTGATGTTTTTGCTGAAGTAATAGAGAGGTAAGTTAAATGGCAAGGGATGCTGTAAAAATAGTTGTCTGTATTTTTAACTGCACTGAATGTGATGGATCGTAGAAAAACCTCAAATTGTAGTCAGCCGGCTGTTAGTTTTTTTTGGATTTCTAGTTTTTTCTTTTTTTTCTTTTTTTTTTGTGTGTATTTTTTACAGTCAAAGTGTTTCTACTCCAGTGCTGCTGTGACTCACAGTCATATGTATCTGTTACCGGTGAATGTTCCTGCAGCAAGGAAGTAGCATCACGTGATGATTTTAGAGTCCGATACCTGATATGTGCAATTTTCTGTTCTCAAAATTGTGTCCATGTTCACCAACGTAGGACCCAACTTCTCACATGTGAAATGCAGACAATAATAATATGTAAAGACATGCTTGTCGAAATATTGCATATGCTAATTCATGTAAGGTAATTAACAGAGAGCCTCACAGTTAGTGAACAATAAAATGCATTCATTTTCATCATCAAATCGGCATCAGCGTTGATGCCATTATCATCATGATCATATCCTCGCTATTTTAGAACAGTAGCATCTGTGCTGTCCTGAGGGATCATTTAGCTAAATTCTACCATCTTATAAAGATCATTTGTGCCGAGACCGGTTTGGCTCAGTGGATAGAGCGTTGGCTTGTGGACTGAAAGGTCCCAGGTTCAATTCCGGTCGGGGGCATGTACCTTGCTTGCAGGCACATCTCCAGTGTGGGGCGTGCAGGAGGTGGCTGATCGATGTCTTTCTCTCATTGATGTTTCTATCTCTCTCCCTTCCTCTCTGTAAAAAATCAATAAAGATATATTTAAAAAAAAAAAAGATCATTTGCTACATACCAGAAAATGGGGTTGACTCTGCTGACATCTATGAAAATTGGGTAGCCTCTGAGGACTCATGAGCTAAATGTCCCCTTTTATCCACAAGCTTTACAAAGGTAAGAGGTATGCGCATTTTGTTTACCTGTTGAGTCTAATAAGCAGGGCAAAATGCTTGTCTGCTGCCTGGCACTGAATAAATATTCAACCAATTCTTATCAAGGGAGTGCATTACGTAATGGGTAGATGGGTAACTGAACTCTTGAGTAAATGAAATTGAAAAGCAGAAACAGGGCTTCGGATGCTATGCAGCATTTCGCAGGGACCTGGCTTAGTCTAGGATGGCATCGCGGGGTGTTTCCCTAAACACAGATGGTTAACGATCACCCATTGGGAAGCCGCTGTTTGCCTGGGTCACTTCTGCCCCAGCACTGGCTGTTGGCTCAGGCACGGGCAGGTGTAATATGGTACCCACTTTGACAAGCTCATGCCATGTTATTACCCAGGTCTTATACAGTGGTACCTCAAGATACGAGTGCCCTAACATATGAGATTTTTGAGATATGAGCCTTTGAGCTAGTGATTTTTGCTTTGAAATACGATCATCATTTGAGATAGGAGTCATCACTCGAATCGGCCAGCTGCACACAACCCACCAGTTTCCCGAGACTCGAGCATCTCATAGTTTCCCACGCCTCAAGGTTACGGAACGAATTAAACTCGTATCTTGAGGTACCACTGTAAATAGAACATGTTTCTCTAGCTCACTGATAATCACAAAATAAATGACTGAATCCCGGGGGTGGCGAACATCCAGTCCACAGGCTGCAGAAGGCCCAAGAGATCATTGGCTCTGGCCCTGCTGAGGCATGAGGGGTGAGCTAATTAAATATGTGACCAGCTACAGCAGGCTGATTTTTAAGTTGATGATTTTTTACTGCCCACGAATGATGTTATCAATTCCAAACGGCCCTTGGCAGAGAAAAGGTTCCCCACCACTGGATTAGAGGAACTTAAATGGTCATCAAGTAACCCTCCTGTTAACTCAGTGCAAAGGAAGGACGCACATTCCAACCAGTTCTTTGCAGTTGTCACTGGTCCCTTCCTGCAAGCCTCATCCAAGAACATGAATGGTGAGATTTACCGGGCATCTTCCTCCCATTGATTACGCCCTGGCTGAGCACAGCGGCCCCTGGGATACTGTGCAGCCTCACCGGGCCCCAGGAAGGGAAGTCTTTTTTAAAATATTTTATTGATTATTCACAGAGAGGAAGGAAGAGGGATAGAAAGTCAGAAACATCGATGAGAGAGAGACATCGATCAGCAGCCTCCTGCATGCCCTGCACTGGAGATGTGCCCACAAGCAAGGTACATGCCACCAACCAGAATCGAACCTGGGACCTTTCAGTCTGCAGGCCGATGCTCTATCCACTGAGCCAAACTGGTCTCGGCGGGAAGTCTTTAGACAAGAACTCTGAACCCAATACCAGGTTGCCAAGTTCTGAAGCCTGTCCATAGCTTCTCTTTCCTTCTGCACTGAATTTCCATGACATCTTAGCCAAAGATTTCTGTCCTGGCAAAACCTGGATGCTGACCAAATGTTTTATGATTATCTCTCCATTACCTGCTAGCAAGCACATGACATTGACCTCAGGTGGAGAAACTGAGGCTTATTGAATCTCCCATCTATGCATAAGCGCATATTAGCTTATCATCTTTGTCTATCATTTCTAGGACTTGGCAAGTAAATAGATGTTTCATTGTTAAGAGCCATGTGGCAGGTACTGTGGGAAGCACTTTTATGACCTTTCTCTGAGTGAGTCTTCCCAGCCACAGGACAGATTTTCATTCCTCGTTTTGCAAATGAGAACATATTATTGGAGAAATTCAGTCATTGGCGTGAGTAAACATGAGGATGTGTTATCAGTGCAATAGAGAGAAGAATTTTCTCTCCTTTAGTAGCATTCTACAGAGACTCAAGTTGATGACATCAAGAGCACCAAGTTCATGGATCTGAATAATGGTGACATCAGGTTACAAACCAAAACTTACTTATTTTTAGTTTAATTCTGGAGTTGTCTTCGTGGAGGCCTAATGCCACAGAGAAGAAAGAGGGTAAGAAAAATGACTGCCTCGTTAGGACATGACTTCTGGGGTGATCTGAAGGCGGCCCAGTCCCAGCTCTGCCTCCTGGTAGACTTGTAAACTTGGGCAAGTCAACGCTAGGTTTAGTGTATTAATTGTACTTACCAACCACTTTATTTTTATTTTATTTTAATTTTTTTTAATTTATATATTTTTTATTTTCCCTATTGCCCTCCCCGGCCTTCCCCACCCCCCAGTACATGCCCTCACCTGTCTTCCTCTCCCTCTCTCCCACTTCCCCCCATGCCCTGTATTCATTGGCTATATTTACATACATACATACAAGTCCTTCAGTTGATCTCTTACAGGCTTTAAATGATGGTTAGGCATGTGAGGTGCTTAGCATATAGTGCCTAACATATAGTTCGCGCTCGATGAATTCTATTTATTATTACTCATAATAATATAACTCAGTTTTGACTGAGCTGCAAATAGTTATGAACAAAGTGCTAATGTAATGTAAGAGGCATTGATGGCTGCAACACAAAGGCAATTCCTGTGTCTCTGGCCGGTGGACAGTAGCCCACCGTGTGCTGGCTGTGGCGGGAGGGCTAGGTGGTCTAATGGAAGATTAACCCCTATCGAGGGCTGGGAAGCTGATTAACTGCGCTCATCATTTTACCTAAGGAAGTCATTTCCTGTGCCCGTGCTTCCTGCTGAGCGAGCACCTTTGAATGATACTCAGGCAGCATTTAACTGGCGTGGGCATTAGCATGCATTTCGTTCAAAACGGCCTTTTCTGTGGGACACATATAATCCAGCGGGAAGTGTTTATTTTCATGTTCTAAGCCAATCTAGTTACCTGATAACCAGAATAATGAGTGGCCCCTGTTGATGGGATTCAACCATCGGAGTAATTCTGCATATTTATTCTATAGTTTTAAATATTTATCACAACTCTTCTACCCCAAACCCTTCTATGTGCTTTTTAAAAGAGCAATCTAGACCCAGATAGGCAGATGTTTATATGATTGGCCAGCCTCGTTATTTTTACTGACTTACATGCATATATTCTATATACACACTGCCATTTATATGTACAAACACCCTCTCACACATACTTGCCTTACTGCACTTTTTTAATTACAGAAGAATGTTGTGTGCTTGGGAAAAACTCAGGCACACATTAAATGTATGAATAGTCTCATTTTTATCCTGTAACTCTTGAAAACGTAAACATCTCAATGGATGAACTTTGAGAATATCATGCTATGTGAAATAAGTTAGACAAAGTTAAGAGCTATATGATTTCAATCATATGCGGAATCTAAAAATGAAAGCTACAAATGAACAAACAAACAAACAGACAAACAAAAACTTGTAGACAGAGGCGGAAGGGGGTGAGGGTCGTACAGGGTAAAGGAATCTCATATACTAGTATTTGGTGAAGAAAGAATTTGACTTTAGGTGGTGGATCACAATGCAAAATGAATATTGAGTCTCAGAAATGTATTTGAAATCTATATAATCTTATTAATCAATATCACCCCAATAAACAATAATTAAAAAAACTAAGTCTCTAAATGATTTAGGATTAATACTGGTTTTGATACTTCCAAAGGGAGTATTAAAATTACAGCTAATACTGAAATGCATAGACAATTTTGGACTTGCCCAAAGTGTATTCACGAACTGCACCTGAAATCAGGTTAAAGAATTCAAATTAGGAAGTTAATCAGGATAAATAATTCAATAGGGGTGATGATATCAGACTTGTATAATATTTTCTCTCCATGCCCCATATGTCTCCAAAACAATGTCAGGAAAGAGGCAGGCTGGGCTATTGTCTTGAGCTTAGAAACGAAGAAGTCAGGGCTTAGATAATTTGAATAAGATAGACTCTCCCCTTTTTCTTTTACTCCAACTGCGATCTATTTTTCAAATCCTTTGATCCTCCCACCCCAATTATAAGAAAACAAATAGAGTACTAAAGACAGAGGATGTTAGTTACAAAATTAGTCATGAAGTGACCAAATGCCAAGCAACATTCTTATTTTTAAATATTTATTAATGTATTGCATTTATACATATCATCCCATTGGCCCCACCCCCACTCCCATGCATATCCTAACCCCCCAGTGTCTCAAGCAATATTCTTATTGGGTCCTCCCAACACTTGCCAATTAAATGCCTAATACCTGCTATGCCCCCTATTGATGAGTTCAATTCAGCTGACAGATCAATAGCTTTCTAGAACCTTTGTATTTAACACTGGCCACTGAAGCGTTAGTTCAGTCCAGCATCTCATGTGAAACCACCATGGATCGCGTTCTCAGGAACTGATGTTGGTTTTTCGTGAAATCGAACTTCAGCCTTTTGATGTGTTTCCCATGTCACCACTGCCTCTGGGTAGAGCTGCTTGTCTCAGCCTCACAAGAGTGGATAGCTAGTTTCCGCAGTTAAGGAACTTCTATAAGATGCCATTAAAATAGTTCAGAAGAGCACATTTGTATTCCATCTTGGTCTGTAATGGCGAGAGAGGATTTGGACTGTGGTGCTGACAGGTACTGAGATGTTCTGAGAGAGCTTGCTGTGAATGGAATGGCAGGGTGTTGTCCTGCTATATATGGTGCTACTTTGCCAGGGGGTAACTCTCAGGGTGTGGTCAACTCACAGTCTCCGTACTTTATAATGTTGAGTTTGCCTTCATTGAAATTTCCACAGTTTTCATCTTTGTCTCTTTCGGTAATGGTGAGCCACACATATGTGAATAACACAACAAATACACAAAAATAAATGCTTAGCTAAAATACTAAAATGTCTGGGGTTGTAAATATTGTTTTCTCTTGAACTCTGGGTGAGTCTGACCTGGGTAGTGCCTGCATGTGAAGGTAAATGTGCAGTGCTACTGTTTTAACCAGCACCTGAAAAACATAAAAATCCTATCAGGAGCAGAAGCAGCAACATCAAATTGGAAGGAGGATTAAGAGCTAACATCTTATGTAAAAAGAATGACTTTGGGATGACTATACGTTGCATTGATATTTAATATTTCACAGATGTATGCATTCTATTTTTACGTGCTATTACTGAAATAGGGGCATTTGATGAAATTTCCCTGTCATTGTGTGCAGTTTGTTGTTTTAAAATTCATGTTACAACGAATTTCTCAGGTCAAGTCAGTGATAGCGAGAAAAAAAAAATGACTGATAAAAATATTTCCTGCCCTAACCGGTTTGGCTCAGTGGACTATGTATGGACTAAGGGTCCTTGGTTCAATTCGGGTCAAGGGCACATCCTCAGTAGGGATTGTGCAGGAGGCAACTGATCAGTGTGTCGCTCTCATTGATGTTTCTAACTCTCTTTCCCTCTCTCTTCCTCTCCATAAAAAATAAAATATATTTTAAAAATATGTATTTTTTTTCTAATCTACTAGAGTCAAAGCTGTCTCTATCAGTTAGTCTCTGGCCTCATTGTTGTCCATGAAATAAATTTTAATACAAAATATGGATGACTGGTGGGATGTATAGATGCATGAACGGAGGAGACAGATATTATCTTATTCTTAAACATATATATGTGTATATGCATTTATATTTTACTCAAAGCAAATGCCTAAAAATGTTGAAATATTTGTATATACATTCTAGAGGCCCGACACCCGAACATTTGTGCCAGAGTAGACCTTCCTTCCCCTGGCTGCCAGCATCGGCTTTCGCTCTGGCCCAGCTTGTCCTGAAGGATGTCGAGTCTAATTAGAATATTAGCCTTTAATTATTATAGATTATATATCACCTACCTATCTAGCCATCCATCTCTTCATAGAAAATATACTTGAGAGGTAGGCTTATGGTTATTAATTTTTCCTTATATTATTTTACTATATATATATATATTTTAGATTGTATAATGAATTATTTTTTTAATTATAAAGTGAGGAATTACACATAGCTCTTTTTAAAATATAATTTTTAAAGTTGATTGCAGAGAGAGAAATGGGGAGGGAGAGATAGAAACATCGGTGATGAGAATCATTCATTGACTGCCTCCTGCATGCCCCCTACTGGCGATCTAGTCTCAAACCAGCAATCAAACCATGACCTCTTGGCTCATGGGTCAATGCTCAGCCCCTGATCCACACTGGCCAGGCCACACTTCCTTTTTATGTAATATTATCTGATGTCTAATTTTCCCCAAAAGTCCTTGGATACCACCAAATTTAACTCTGAATATTGCTTATGTGACAGCCTGTTAATTAATCCCTTTCCTTTTAAAGGACTCTCAGTCATTTGGCTACGTCCAATACCAGTTGAGCAAACTTTATTTTGTCCCGCCTAATTCATGTAATGGTGGGAAGGTGCTAGAGACTGAGTTATGCCCCTCCCCTCAAAAAGTTAGATGTTAAAGTCCTAACACCCAGGCTGTTAGAGTGACTGTATTTGGCGATCGGACCTTTAAAAAGGTAATTAAGTAAAAGGAGGTCATAAGGTGGGCCCTAATGCAACATGACTGCTAACCTTAAAAGAAGAGGGCATTAGAACACAGCAGCATACACCCAGGGGTGCACTGTGTAGGGGTGCAGTAAGAAGGTGTCCATCTTCAAGTCAAGGGGAGAAGCCTTAGGAGAAACCAAAGCTGCCCATACCTTGATCTCGGCTTCTAGTCACCATGACTTTCTGCTGTGGAAGCCACCCGGTCTGCGGTATTTCGCCACGGCCACCTTAGCACACTAATGCAGAGGTGAGTGACATTTTCTTCACTCCACCCATTAAAAAGGAAAAGGGCCACGAGGGTATTTATAAGCTGCCACGTGCAATTTAAATGATACTTTTCAAAAACAGGTTTTCTGCCGAGACCGGTTTGGCTCAGTGGATAGAGCGTCGGCCTGTGGACTGAAAGGTCCCAGGTTCGGTTCCTGTGGGGGGCATGTACCTTGCTTGCGGGCACATCTCCAGTGTGGGGTGTGCAGGAGGCGGCTAATCGATGTCTCTCTCTCATAGATGTTTCTGACTTTCTATCCCTCTCCCTTCCTCTCTGTGAAAAATCAATAAAATATATTAAAACAAAAACAAAAACACAGGTTCTGAATATCACCTAAATGCCATATAGACAATATATTTAAGGACGCGCGCGTGTGTTGTAAGTATTGAATTGGTTCTTATGAATTGGATCTTGTTCAATCTTCTTTACTTGAATGATTCACCATATCCAGTTTTATTATGCAATATACTCTTGTTTCGGTGAATTAGTCAGATACGAGCCAATGACTTTTTTTTCTTTTCCTTTTTCTAGCACTGAGCGCCATAGTAACTGCTGTGTGTTTTATAAATGAACAGTTTTTCTATGAAGGGAAAAGAAGCACTATTTCCTGTATTCCTGTGTATTCAATTCTAAGGGCCATACTTGTTACATTACGTTATTCACGTTTTACTACATTTGACACTGTCGTGTTCAGTGTGCCCATTTAGCAGGTGAGAAAACTGAGATGAGACGTGTTAGGTCACCCAGGGTCACATGACTAGTATGTGAAAGCACGAAGAGGTATTCCCAGGGCCTGTCTGTCTTGGGGAGCCCTTGCTTCCTTCTGCTCACCCTTCAGGACAGGATCATCATTTGGGATGAGGCTGTTCTTTCTTCAGGTCCAGGTGAACTTACTCAGGAGTTTTGATTAGTTTGTTTATGCTAAGAATAATTAAACCTTGTTTTATAAAAATATATTTTATTGACATTTTACAGAGAAGAAGGGAGAGAGATAAAGAGAAATGTCAATGAGAGAGAGACATCTATCAGCTGCCTCCTGCACACCCCCCTACTGGGGATGTGCCTGCAACCAAGATACATGCCCTTGACTGGAATCAAACCTGGGACCTTTCAGTCTGCAGGCTGATGCTCTATCCATTGAGCCAAACCGGTTTCAGCAAAATTTTGTTTTAATAAGTGTTTTTTTTGTTTTGTTTTGTTTTTTCCCCTGAAACTGGTATGGCTCGTTGGATAGAGCGTCAGACTGAAAGGTTCCAGGTTCGATTCCAGTCAAGGGCACATATCCTGGTTGTGGGCACATCCCCAGGAGGGGTGTGCAAGAGGCAGCTGATTGATGTCTCTCTCTCATTGATGTTTCTAACACTCTATCCCTCTTCTTTCCTCTCTGTAAAAAAATCAATAAAATATATTTAAAAAATAAATAAGTGCTTTTGTCAAACTTTATGACATTAACTAATATAATATTTGCAAAAAAAACCCATATCTTGGTATTTTGAAATTTTTTGTTTTGTGAACACGTGGAAAGCTTTGACAGATGGACATCACACAAACTGTGCCAATATATCTACCGTTGCTCTTGATAAACCCGGAGAGGTTAGAGTAGCAGGCACAACCATTCCCTCCAGTTGAATTGTGAAACCGTAAGACATTAAACGCGAGTTAAAATGACTTTTCCGTTCATAGTGTGATGCTCGGAATAAACGCTGCATTACCTGGGCTGAGAGAGAGACACTTTGAGGGGATGCTTTGTTGGGGGAAATACATGCATTGTGCTCCAGCCGAATCAGATTAAGCTTTCATTTAACAGATGGACAAGCTCTTTCATAAAGTTCACGCTTAACTCTGAATTCTCAGTGAGCGCTGGCCTTGCGAGTCTTCTCTGACTCTCTGGAGAACGCCGAGGCCCCAGCTTCGTCTGTGTCTGACTGCAAGGAGGGAGGCAGACTGCAGAACTGAATTAATCGTGTTTTTAAGGGAGAAGATAAACTCGTAGGCAACGCACAAAGTTTTCAGACTGCAAAATCACCCGCCACAGAAATAGCATCCTCACAGAGGCTGCGGGCGAACAGAGAGACCTACATGTCGTTATCATAAACAAGGTCACTGGGACAAACAGGGATGCTCTCAAGTGTCACGAGAAGCACTCAGTTATTCTTGATGTCACATCAGTTGGGAAGAGCTGAAGAGAGTTAGGGTATGTACTAAGACACAAACCCCTAAAACACTACAACAGTCACTCAGCCAATCAAGACATATTCCCTTAGAATCCCATAAAATTATTTTCGTTGCTACTTCATAACTGCCATTTTGCTACTGTTGTGAATCGTAATGTAAATATCTGTGTTTTCTGATGGTCTTAGGCTCTATAGCAGTGGTTCTCAACCTGTGGATCGTGATCCCTTTGGTGGTCGAACGACCCTTTCACAGGGGTCGCCTAAGACATCCTGCATATCAGATATTTACATTACAATTCATGAACAGTAGCAAGATGACAGTTATGAAGTAGCAACGAAAATAATTTTATGGTTGGGGTCACCACAACATGAGGAACTGTGTTAAAGGGTCGAAGCAGTAGGAAGGTTGAGAACCACTGACCTAAGACCATCAGAAAACAAAGATATTTACATTACGATTCACAACAGTAGCAAAATGACAGTTATGAAGTAGCATCGAAAATAATTATATGGTTGGGGGTCACCACAACTTGAGGAACTGTATTCAAGGGTCGCAGCATTCAGAAGGTTGAGAACCACGGCCTTAGATCATGAAGAAAATCATTTCTGTGTGGGCACTAGAAGTCCATTTCTCATGCACAAAATGCCATCAGAGATGTTTCATCAACTGTGACTCAATGCATGAGTCTTCACTTTTTTCCCCAGGAGAAGTTAATGAAAACGAAGTCATCACTGGCTTGTAATTAAACAGTTTGTACCAACCCCAAATGTCCCAATAACTAACTGAATGATTTCCTGGCATATGCTGAGGTTCATGTGCTAAACTTATTTTCTTATCTATACATTTTTTCCACTCAAAACATTACTTTCCTAAGGGAAAAAAAATACTATGAGTCCGTGAAATGGGGTCCATTTGGAGAGCCATAGGATCATTAATATATTAAAGGGTCTCCAAATCCTGATGGTAAAGACTATGGTACATGTTAAGTAAAATTTTCCAACACTTATTTGACAAAGACATCCATTTTCATCTACCTTTCATTATACCTGTTAATGATCCATTAAGTGCATTACCGTCAAAGAGGATCTATTTGCCAGGCCTCTTTCCAGATGAAGTCATTTCGAGATCCTCTCTCTCCCACTGACTCGGTGTGCTAGACTCACTCCATCTGGATGCTCTCTAAGTGACAGAAATGGGGGGGCCCCCCCCCCCTCTAATCTTCCCTGGTGAATATTCCTAATGACTCGGAGAATGGTTGGGGTTGTAGAATTTGAGTCCCATCTTTTGGAACACCCAGGCCAAAAACAAATAAAATGTTTAAGGAGGATCACAGAATAAAATGTGCGATGCAAAAATAATAAAATTCTTAGCTGACCATGAAATCCAGATGGCTTCCGATTTGGCCATGAGTTTTTAGATGCAACACACACACACAAAATGAAAGAAGTAATTGATGAGTTGGATTTCATTATTTTTTTAAAAAATTCTGTTGTAGCTATTGTGAATCCTGGTGTTATGAACATGTGTGTACACATATCTCTTAAAGATCCTGCTTGCAGTTCTTTTGGGCACATCCATGCCGTGGACTGAATGTTTGTATCCCTCCAAAAATTCATAGGTAGAAATCTTTTTTTCTCCTTTTTTTTAAATTTAAATGTATGTTTTTATTGTTTAAAGTATTACAAATTGTAGTCCATATGTCTCCTTTTTTTTTCCTATTGACCTCCTCCCTCATAGGTTTCAATAATGTCCAGTGTGATTATATTAGAAGGTGAAACTTTGGGGCAGTAACTGGGTTATGAAGCAGAGTCCTCAGGAAGGAGATTAATGCTTTTCTAAAAGAGGCCTCCAAAGAAATCCATCGCATGCCCTTCCATCATGTCCCCATTACATTTATAATAAGAAGGGAACCATGTTAATTGTCACTGGCTTTTTCTGGGCTTTGGACAGCTGGTTCTAACAAGCTACAATTACCAACAAGAAATTACCTCTCAGAGAGTTGGGAGTGGTAGACATGGGAAGCAACTTCTTTCCGGATGTGTGTGTGTGTGTGTGTGTGTGTGTCTGTGTGTGTGTGTGATGACTTACTACCTCATGCTTTGATTCCTTCTTCGTGATTTCAGCTCCATTGTGTTTACATGACTGCATGTTGTGTAATCGCTTCCACCAGTAGACATAAAAAATGAGGAATGCTTGCCACAGGCTGGAAACCTTGACATTCTGTGACCCAGAGCAGTGTGTTCATCGCAACCCTGTCTCAGGCAGAGCCTTAAACAAGGTTCAGAGGTGTCAGCCACATTGATCTTTAGAGCAACCTTCCTGGGAGAAATGCCTTGGGTTTCACCTTCTGTGGGAGGAAACAGACCAGGAGACCTCAGCCCCTCCTCCGCCTGCCCAGATCCTTTCCCTGGCAACCCCCCCACCTGCACCCCACCCCTTCCCCATAGCAGCCTTCTCCAGAAGCCCACCCCTGGGAGACTGTGTCTGTCCTTCGTCTGCCACACCTTCAGGCCAGAGAGGCGCCTTAGGGACAATAAAACATGACCTCCGCTCCCACATGTGAAAAGAGGACTGCTTTGGCAGAATGTGGCGAGCATGTTGCTTTGATTTTCAGTGTTTGTAAGGCATCTCCACCCTGGTTTGCTCATTTGATCCTCTGAGCACCGCTGCTCATGAGCAGTCTGATGATGTAGCCTCGCTTTAGAAATGAGGCCTAGAGCTCACATAAGTTGACTGGTTTGTGGCAGTCTTTGGTTAGCAAAACCTGGTACAGTGGTATTTGGAGATATGAGTTTAATTCACTCCGTAACCTTGAGGCGTGGGAAACTATGAGACGCTCGAGTCATGGTAAACTGGTGGGTCGTGTGCAGCCGGCCGATCCCCGCGATCACTCCTATCTCAACTGTTGCTCGTATGTCAAAGCAAAAATCGCTCACTCGAGGGCTCATATCTCAAAAATCTTGTATGTTAGGGCACTCGTATCTCAAGGTATCACTGTTTTTTTTTTTCCCCTCTCTAAACTTTTACCAACTGAAAGAAAATAAAAAATCCTACCTGTAAATAATGGCAATTTTGTTTTCAGGATAACTTAGACTATCAAAACAACACTTAGATACTGTAGACACCATCAAAAATACACAAAACATACATGCAGTAGTGCAATTAAGACAGAAATAGAAACAGTTTTTACTTTTATTTGCATTTTGTTGTCATCTGCTATATTATCTTTTTAAGTGTATTTAGACAACTTAAATCCAATTGCGTGTTTACCTTTAAGTTGCTTACTTTTATGTGGGAAGCATTTCGGCATGTTGATGAATTCTTTAGAAACTGCGCTTGAATGTCTTGCATAATAGTTTCTAATACGAATACATGCTACTTCGGTTATTTTTTTTCTTGGTTATTATGCAATTAATGATTTTCATTTTCTGCAAGTCCAGAGAATGTTGAAATAAATATCTTTCCGTATAACCATTTCTCCCGATTTCACAGTATTATTTTGTTATATGATAGAAGCAGAATACCTGAGCCAAAGAGAAACACTATATTTATATTATATTAGTTCAGGAAAATTGTGCATTCTATAACACGATGCATACAATTTTTAGTTTGGAAACTGAAAAGTAGACTCCGGCATGTTGGGAGAATGCAAGAATCGATGATCCGAGGCTCTCATAGGCAGAGGGACCCTGAGAAGTGACCATGACCTTCTTCATAACATTGAAATCTGCCAACATAAGCAGGCATCTGCCCTCTCTTGAAAAAGTGATGAGGCGGCCTAGTACAGAGCCTGGTACACACGAGGAGTATAATCAATCTGCTTCGATTTCTTCCCTTCATTCCCTGTCCACCGACTCGTATCAGACAGCACCAAAGGCCTGGCCTTTTCATTCTGAGCTCAGAAAATGAAAGAGTCTATTTCTCTTTCCCAAGGTGAATGCCCGCCCACTGCACCAGTGCAAGATCAGCAACTGCCTTCTCTCACTTCCCGAGAATTGCTTGTCTGGGCTTTGAAATCGCCGGCAAACCTTCACTTAATGCTTGTATTTGGTTGAAAAACCCGGGAAGACTTAGCAAGGACAAGCAAATGAATATAAAATAGAGGAGGAGAAAAGGGACAGAAGAAGAAATAAGAGGTAGCGGCGCTATTTCTTCTCTTAGATCGGAGACACAGACACACACCAGCCACATGTGCAGGTCAGAGACTGAGAGATCCAAAGAGGAGGGCTCTGAATATCAAGGTAAAAATCACTCAGCCAGGCGCAGACAGAATGCAGATGTTTCTCATTTATGTGGCTGACGTCTCGGACTTAGACAAATATTTGAAGTGCTGACTATCTCCAGGGCTCTGTCCATAAACACAGTCTAGAGTAAGAAAGAAAGAAAAATAAAAGGAACTATTGGTTGTCAGTTTGTCACGGCTTTCACAAACAATGAGCCATTTAATCTCTATGAAATCATGTACTAATTACTCTCCTCATTTTTAGGCAACATTATCGGGCTGGATTAGATTAAGTAAAATGCCCCAAATTCTCACCATCATCCAAAGTGCTTTTAAGGATATTATCCATGCAGTCATATCCATTAAAGATATTACTTCTAGGCATATGCTTAGAAAAATGTATATCATGGGTCAATGGTGGGTGGGATGAGGGGGCAACTGTAATACTTTCAAACAAAGATAAGTTAAAAAAAAAAAACACCGCATACCGTAATTTTGAATTATAGCATTATTTTTAATAACAAAAAAATGAAAATGGCATACATACACATCTGTAGCATATAGATCTTAAAAAGTTGTGAGATCATTGTAGACTAGTAAAAGGCCTTAAGTTATATGTACCATTATCTCCAAATTATAATATTTGCCAAAAAAAAGCAAGATAGTGAATGATTCATTCAGAATGATGACATCTTATAAAGTCTGAGCACATGGAAGACAGTGGCAAACGTAGATTGTAGCAGTCTAACAGTAAACATTTGCAGGAACAGAAAAAAAATTATCAGAAGACTGATTATTTTTGAGTAGGGACTTGGGAAGAGAAGAAGTGAAAATTTAGAAAGGAAATTCCAATTCCACTTGCATAGCTATGAAGCCAATGGTGAAACTGAACGGTTTTGTTTGGTTAGGAGGTGGCACTCAGGTGTTTATTGTACCATTATTTTAAATAATTGTTGAGTGGATACATGATTGGGAAATCAAACAAGGAAGGAATGTAAGCAGTACTTCTCAAGTAGATAATAAAATATTTGGATCGGGATTGCCTTTGTTCTATATGCAATTGTAGCTATCTTGGTTCTACTTCAAACTAAAACAGCATCTATGGGGAGCAAGCCTACTTTAAAAGAAGTCCTATATGTATCACACACACACACACACACACACACACACGCCATTGTCTTTGAGATGTGTTTGTGTGTTTGTGTGTTGCATACTGCATTTTGAGAACCTTTGTATCTAAAATTCATGGAAATCAAATAAAGAATAAGTATTTCCCCAAAGATCTCTTGGGTTATTTATTTTATAACTTAACCCAATTAATAAACAAAATGATTCAAAGAGAACAAATAAAAGCTAATACCATGGTTTAAATGTTAGTCTTGCCTCAAATTGGCTGTCCTGCATAGATGTTTAATCTCTTTTTAGTAAACACTCCCTAACACTTTCTTTTAATGGCATTCCCAGAAATTTTGAATTACCCAGGCCCTTTTAATATTGAAGAATGATTATATAAGTTCTTTTGTTTTATTAAATATTCATTGAGTGCCTAGTACACACCAAACAGTATTTTAAAGCAGAATCTAGCTCTCATTATAGTTTGGTTCTGCTGCCCCAAGTGGGGTTATGTGGTGTCATTTCTTTAATAGTTCTTCTTCTCAGTATCAAAGGAAGGATAAAGTATGCAAAAGGTCCATATCCTATCTAATAAAAGAGCAATATGCAAATTGACCATCACTCCAACACACAAGATGGCTGCCCCCATGTGGACACAAGATGGCCAGCAGGGGAGGGCAGTGTGGGTGATCTAGCATGTAATTCCTCACCAGTAGATGAGGCAGTAGGGAGAAACCAGGCCTACAGGAGAAGTCAGTTAGGGGTGACCAGGCCAGCAGAGGAGGACATTTGGGGGGACCTAGGCCTCCAGTGGAGGACAGTTGGGGAGGACCAGGCAGAAGCAGTCAGGGGCAATGGGGCAGTTAGGCAGGCAGGCAAGTGGTTGGGAACCAACAGTCCTGGAATGTGAGAGAGATGTCCCAGATTGGAGATGGTACAGGGTGCTGAGACACACATACACATACACAAACAAACACACCCTGTGTACCAATTTTGTGCACCGGGGCTCTCGTATTATATAAGACACAATTCTAACAAACTTTAACAATAATGTTGAAGAATAAACATTTCCTTTTTGTTATAGATGTAGATCCTGAGGCTCTGTTATATGAAATAACTGTTCAGAGTTACAAAGCCATAAGTTAGCAAAACCAGGTGTTTGAATTGCATCCCACAAGTTCTAAACGCAGCTCTCTTTCTTCGATGTTAGTGGTGGGATGAGCCATAATCATTGCTTCCAATCCCTTATAGATAGATCCAGCCTTTGAACATTTATATGTCTTGCTAGGATGCTAGTTTATCACAACTAAATAGTGGTGCTCCTGGAGAATATGTCTGGTTCTTCCATTGTCTAACATTCTAAATTTTCCTGAACCCTACAATTCTACATCTGATGCTGACACGTTGGACTTTGCTTCAGCCTTGGCTAAGATATCCCTCTCCTTGAAGAAGGAACACTGTGCCTCAGAACTCTCCCCTTAGCACCGGATTCTTATGCTTCAGCATTGCATTGATACTGACAAATCCTAGTTACGACCTCAAGTTGTTCATTCAAATAAGTAAAGCACAATCCTGACCCTTGGAGATCTCAGTCTAATGAGGGGAATAGCATGGAATTCCCAGCATACTCGGTGCATATGACGGTCTGGCACACATGGTCTAAAGCCATAGTTGGCAAACTGCGGCTCTCGAGCCACATGCGGCTCTTTGGTCCCTTGAGTGTGGCTCTTCCACAAAATACCACAGCCTGGGCGAGTCTATTTTGAAGAAGTGGTGTTAGGAGAAGTTTAAGTTTAAAAAATTTGGCTCTCAAAAGAAATTTCAATCGTTGTACTGTTGATATTTGGCTCTGTTGACTAAGGAGTTTGCTGACCACTGGTCTAAAGAGTCTCTTCCTTTCAGTTATTCAGAAAGTTACTCAGTGCAGATGGTTTAATCCTCTGTCCCAAAAGGCATGCCAACACAGTCCTCCATTCTCACCACACAACACTGGTTAAAAACTGTGGGAATCAACCTCTCCAGGAGACATCAAGGATCTTTGAGAAGCTGAGTAACCAAGACAATTATAATATTGAGAGAGAGAGAGAGAGAAAGAAAGATGAAGAAAGCCATAGACCTTTCCACGTTCCACTGTGGACTGATTTTCAAAGCCTGGTTGGTAACTCGATTCTCCTTTATTTCTTTGCATCTAGCTTCAGGGTTTCTGATTGCCTTGTTAGTTGCCTCTTCCCATTCCAGTCTTTGGTAACATCCTCCATTATCACCCTGGATATGGAGTTCCCACTATTTCTCAACGGAGAAGACCCGGACATGAGAACACAATTGAACATATAAAGTATCTAAGCCATCCCAATGTCTCGCACAAATGGCACATGTAGCCAAACACTACCCTGTCTTTATCCCTCTCTCGAACTTTACCGTGTGTGAGGGCTTCCACTCCTAACCATATCTGCTTCGTCCCACTGTAATAATTATGTTATTAAACAGCAGTTTGTTTTCATGCCTGCCTACCCTTTGCCACTGAAGACATGGCTTATTTAACTTCAGAACTCAACCATAATGCAAAAAGTAGATGATAAGCTTATACTTCTTCAGAATTCCAAAGCAGCCACTAAAATTTAGTGCTCACTTGCAAAATCCGCTTAATGTAAAATCCATACTTATTTATAGCCTTTGTAGATAATGAATGCTTATAACTTCAAAGAGACACATTTCAAGCAATAAAATAATCATATGTGGGTGAGTTATAATAGTTTTGTAATAAAGGTTTTGTAAATATATTCATGACATTGAATCCCAGAAAGAAAGAAAGAAAGAAAGAAAGAAAGAAAGAAAGAAAGAAAAAATAAAGAAAAGAGGAAGGGAGGGAAGGAGGAAGAAAGAGACCTTTTTTAACTTCTAACTTCAGCATTTGGTTCTTGGGATGGTCTCAGAATTCACTTATTTGGGGATCAATCCCAGTAATTTTCACCATTGATGCTGCTATTTTCTCTGTCATTCTGTCCCTTGGCTAGCTGAGGTAGTGAAGAATATTTGTTGACCACTTACTATCAGTGGATATTGCAATGGGGATATATATTTTAAATATATATATATTTTTATTGATTTTTGACAGAGAGGAAGGGAGAGGGATAGAGAGCTGGAAACATCAATGAGAGAGAGACATCGATCAGCTGCCTCCTGCATGCCACCTACTGTGGATGTGCCCGCAATCAAGGTACATGCCCTTGATCAGAATCGAACCTGGGACCTTTCAGTCCACAAGTCGACGCTCTATTCACTGAGCCAAACAGATTTTGGCGCGATGGGGATATTTTTGATGACGCTTATTTCATTAAAACTTTGTATTTCTGCTCTTGCCTATATGGCTCAGTTGGCTGGGCATTGTTATATGCACTGGGAGATTGCACGTTGGTTCCATGTCAGGGCACATGACCAGGTGGTGGGCTAGATCCCCAGTAGGGAGCATGCAGGACGCAGCCAGTAGATGTTTCTCTCATTGATATTTCCCTCCCTCTCCTTTACTCTCTCTGTCCTAAAAATCAATTAGAAAAAAAAAAGAATCTCTAACTCTGTAATTCTTAGGGAAAAAAATACTTCCTTTAATAGCAATAACTAGATAGATGCCTTAAAAAGTTGCCAGAATATTCAGTTTAGTGATGCCGTGACATTGTGAAGTCACAATAAACATATTACTCTCTTTATAAGATTGGTACCAACCACTGTGTCAAATACCAGAGACATGATCTGATTCTCACAAAGCCTTGCAATGTGGGCATTTTATTCTTGTTCTAGGAATAAAGAATTGGAGATTCAGAGTCAGCTAAATTCATATTCGAAGTCTAGATGACAAGAAGTAGCCACATACCATCTCACACCTGTCAGAATGGCTATCATCAACAAATGATAAGTGTGTGATAACCCTCACACACTGCTGGTGGGAACGCAGACTGGTGCAAACACTGTGGAGAACAGTACGGAATTTCCTCAAAAAACTAAAAATGGAGCTCCCATTTGACTCAGTAATCCCACTCCTAGGAATATATCCCAAGAAACTGGAAACACCAATCAAAAAGGATATATGCACCCCTACGTTCATAACAGCACAATTCACCATAACTAAGATTTGGAAACAGCCTAGGTGCCCGTCAGCAGATGAGTGGATTAAAAAAAAAACCTGTTATATCTACACAATGGATTACTATGCTACTATAAAAAAGAAGGAATTCTTACCATTTGCAATAGCATGGATGGAACTGGAGAGCATTATGCTAAGTGAAATAAGCCAGTCAAAGAAAAGATAAATATCACATGATCTCACTTATTTGTAGAATATAATGAACAACAACAAAAACTCCAGAGACAGAGAAGCATCAATCAGACCATAAAACCTCAGAGGGAAGGTAGGAGAGGGTGGGGATAAGAGAGAAAAATTAACCAAAAGACTTGTATGCATGCATATGAACCTAACCAATGGACACAGACACCAGGGGGGTGAGGACATGTTGTGGGGGGGGGGGTGGACATGAAGGGCACATGACACATATGTAATACATTAATCAATAAAGAAAAAAAAGTAATAACCACAAATAAAATTGAATTATTTTCTTGCAGAGTGAGGTTCAGTCCTTATTCTTCACCTTAAGTCTAAGCACCTGAAAGGAGTCATTCTCACGACGTAAGAACAGTGGCACTGCTTGTTGGCCACACTATGAGATCGGCTGCTGGTGGAGAGTCACAGATACCCTGAGCCACGATCGGGGGAGGGCCAGGATGAGTAATTGGGTTTGCGATGTGAAGCAACTCCGGTGTCTGCTGCACGCTGGCGCTGGTGCCTTCTGGGTGACCTTTGTTGACTGCGCCAAGGGGCTGCCTTTTCGAAGGCTGCTAAATGCCATTAGTAGCAAGGGCTGTGAATTTCTCCCTGTCACTTGCACTCACCTCAGCAGACAAGTTTCCAGGGGACCTCTTCCAGGGAAGGTCACCAGCTCGTTCTGTCATCAAACTGGTAGCTTGTGATGAGAAGAGGCAGGCAGGAAGTCAATGGGATGATAAACTGAAGATTGTTGAGAACACAAGAGAGTTAGGCTTGGAGACCAGGAGATTAAAATACTGCTGATCAGAGGGACAGATGAGCGGGGAAGAGATTATTATTTTGTTCTCCCTTTCCATCAGAGAAACAATTTACATTTTATAGTGTTGCCCCAAGTATCTTTAAATTTTTTTTAAAATATATTTTATTGGTTTTTTTTACAGAGAAGAAGGGAGAGGGATAGAGAGTTAGAAACATCGATGAGAGAGAGACATCGATCAGCTGCCTCCTGCACGCCCCCTACTGAGGATATGCCTGCAACCAAAGTACATGCCCTTGACCGGAATCGAACCCGGGACCCTTCAGTCCCCAGGCTGACGCTCTATCCACTGAGCCAAACCAGTCTTGGTACATCAAGCATCTTTAGGTATCGATTTTGAAATCTATGTTGACATTTAAGGTGACTGAAAAGATTTGGGTATGAGGGTGGGCATTTAAGCCAGGTATAAGGTAAGATGGTCTTTTACCAACACAAATTCAAAGATTTCCGGGAAGGTGTGCTTCAGTGTGGACATTCAAACAACTGCTGTGAGACTGGTCTCCCGTGGATGATCTCAGAGGTTGTCACAAATCACAGTGGGTCTCGTGAGGTTGCTTGGCTCACTGAGAGGGAAGGATTTACGCCCTGGAATTGATGTTGTGAGAGCTCCCTCTACTGCTCCTCCTTATTTCCAAAACCACGTAGACCAGTGGTTCTCAACCTTCCTAATGCTGCTACCCTTTAATACAATTCCTCATGTGGTGGTGACCCCCAAGCATAAAATGATTTCCGTTGCTACTTCATCACTGTAATCTTGCTACTGTTATGAACTGTAATGTAAATATCTGATATGCAGGATGTATTTTCATTGTTACAAAATTGAACATAAGTAAAGCATAGTGATTAATCAGAAAAACAATATGTAATTATATATTGTGAAATATTTATTTCTAATTACAAACAAATGAAATGTTGTCTTGAATCGTGGTGTAGCATGGGTAACAGTCTTCATATGACAACAGTAAACTACATTGCTACATTTTGCTACACCGAGGAGCGGTGTGTTAGTTCCTAAGACTGTTTTCCAATAGTCTTAGGCGACCCCTGTGAAAGGGTCGTTCGACCCCCAAAGGGGTCGCGACACACAGGTTGAGAACTGCTGACGTAGACCTTGACAGAGTCAAGATCTGAAGGTGAAACTCTGTGAAAGTAAGAAAATAGGTGGAAAGGAATGACACCACGAAAGGGCACTTCTCAGGACCATATGGTATGCTGATTGGAGAAGAGGTGGACGGAGGATGTGTGAAGGTCTTACAAGGTTGTGGGCCATTCATTGTTAAAATGATGCTTCGAGAGAAAATAAAGAAGAGGACATTGTTGAATGTGGCGAACATATTATCAGATGGAGTGTCTGCCTTCTTGGCATTTGAATCTCTTTGGGCGACTCCCAAAGCTAAAAGGCATTTGTATATTTCTGATATTTCAGAAAATCTTGAGCAAGTTTTCTAAGACCAGCCTAGCTAACTAAAGAAGAGACCTATATCACTCATGCCCATCTATAGGAGTATAGTTTTATTGTGAGCCCTACTGTGTGGCAGAATGATTAGCGCTGGATTTGAATAGAGTATTCCTGATAAGCTTAACATACTTTTCAATGTTCTCTGTATTCCCACTGCCCACTATTTATAACTTTAATTTTTTTAAAATATATTTTATTGAATTTTTACAGAGAGGAAGGGGGAGAGATAGAAAGTCAGAAACATCTATGAAAGAGAGACATCGATCAGCCACCTCCTGTACGCCCCACAGTGGAGATGTGCCCGCAAGCAAGGCACATGCCCTCAACCGGAATCGAACCTGGGACCTTTCAATCCACAAGCCGACACTCTATCTACTAAGCCAAACAGGTCTCGGCTATTTATAACTTTAAATAGCACCCAACTAAATTTCTCCCACCGACGGCAGTCTCTGGTGTTCAGAGCATATGAGCTAAGGAAACCTACACCATAAGGAATTTGACACGATCGGGGCTGAGATGCCATGAAAGTAGAGAGGGTCTATGCCTGGTCCAAAATGTCTATACTTAATTTTTCATTAAAAAAGCAGCATAGCCCTGGCCAGGGTGCTAGGTGGTTAGAGCATCAGCCAGAGCACTGAAGGGTCCCAGGTTCGATTCGCAGGCACAGGCACATACCTGGATTACTGTAAGTTCAGTCTTGATACTGGTCCAGACATGTGTGGGAGGCAACCAACCATTGTGTCTCTCCCTCCTTGATGTTTCTCTCTCTTTCCCTCCCTCCCTCCATCTCTCTCTCTCTCTCTCTCTCTCTCTCTGTCACCACAGCTGGGAGGGAGATGAGTGTCTTGCTCTTGCTACATGGTGGGGGGCTGAAAGTGTCACCTGCTTCCACGTCTCCTCGGGCACCATGTGCTGAGGTGGGAATGAAAGTTACCACCTGTCAGGGATTGGCTTTCCCTGATCCAGCCCGGACCGGGATGTCAGCACATTTCATTACATTATAGCCCAGTGAGAGTGGAGGTGCAGACCGGTCACTCAGCCTTTGCTGGTGTGCATACGAGTAGGGGTTGGCTGTGATGTTTGGCTAGAGTAGACTAATTATTATTTAAACTGTTTCTCTTTTATTGGCTAAGGCAGTGGTTCTCAACCTGTGGGTCGCGACCCCTTTGGGGTCGAACGACCCTTTCACAGGGGTCGCCTAAGACCATCGGAAAATGCAGATATTTACATCACGATGCATAACAGTAGCAACATTTCATGGTTGGGGGTCACCACCACATGAGGAACTGTATGCAAGGGTCGCGGCCTTAGGAAGGTTGAGAACCGCTGGGTTAAGGTATTACATATGTGTCCTTATTCTCCCATTGCCCCCCTCCCCCCGCCCCACACTCATGCCCTCACACCCTGGTGTCTGTGTCCATTGGATATGCTTATATGCATGCAGCCACTGTGAAGAACAGAATGGAGTTTCCTCAAAATCTAAAAATGGAACTCCCATTTGACCCTGTAACCCTACATCTAGGAATATATCCCAAGAAACTAGAAACACCAATCAGAAAGGATATATGCACCCCTATGTTTCTTTCTTTATATGCTGCCTCTTTCCTGGTGTTTTAACTTGAAAGAACAGGTGCTTCTTATTCACTTGTAGCTGTGCCTGTTAGTATTTCTTAGATGTTGGCTTTTTAAGCTCCAAGTCCGGGATATATAAGACAAAACGGAAGCCCACAGAACTCACCATGTGACCATCTTAGGACCCTGAATTCTCTAGCTGGCCTTTCTTCTCCTCTCTACCTTTCAGGATTTGTTTGTTTTATATATGCTATCCTAGGTTTTCAGTTGTGCTAATAAGAGTAATATAAAAAAGTATAAGTACTTTATTTCTTCAGCTGTGTGTGTTGCAAGAATATTTATTTCCATGAGGCATATTTTCCTAAGGGACCTTTTTGAGATGAATCAAGAAGGATGGTCAGGCCGAAACCTGTTTGGCTCAGTGGATAGAGCATCGGCCTATGGACTGAAAGGTCCCAGGTTCAATTCCGGTCAAGAGCATGTACCTTGATTGTGGGCACATCCCCAGTAGGGGGCGTGCAGGAGGTGGCTGATCAATGTCTCTCTCTCATGGATGTTTCTAATTCTCTATCCTTCTCCCTTCCTCTCTGTAAAAAAAATCAATAAAATATATTAAAAAAAATAAAAAAGAAGGATGGTCAGTATGGAATACAGGAAAGCGAAGAAAAAGAAGATCTTTGGAGATATTTCAAGGGCAACAAAGATTTTGAGGCTCTAATATTTGGAGTTTACAAATGTGTTCTATTGAATGCAAACCAGGAGGAAGTTTCTTGTGTAAAGCTACCCATAGCTTTGTCAAGGGCATAAGTATGCCTGGGCTTTGCTTGCTTCTTTTTTCTTAATCACCTCATCCCTGACACGTCATATTCTTCCTCTTCCTCCTCCTCCTTGGATTCCTCCTTCTTTTCCTCCTCTTCTTCTTTCTCTCTTCCACCTTCCCTCCCTCTTTCCCTCCTTGTTCTGCCCTTGGAATTAAGCTGCCCTTATTGCAAGGAATCCCAGGCCACATCAGAAAGCATACTATCATTCCAAATTCCAGTGAAATTCTAAAGAGACAGAACTTACAGCCAGAATCAACCACCACCAGTTACCTGAGTGTTTGACTTTGCAGATGATGTCATAAGAGCTGACGTCATGCATTAAACCTGTGGAAGGAGAATATCATTGGGCATCGAAGCAGGCTTATGGTGTAGGCCAAATTATTTAATCATGCTGAACCTTGGTATTACCTTCTACTAAGAGGTGTTGAAATACCAATTAAATAATATTGGTTTAACATGCCTATTAGAGGGCTGTGAATATACCAACATGACATATAAATCTGATGTTTCTGTCTTCTTTATATACTTAAATATAAATAGGATATTTGAAATAATTGAAATACGCTGATGCTAGAACATGGTGAACTTCATCGGAAGAACATAGTTTATGTAAAGAAGCTTTGGATCGCGGCCTCCAGGAGGGGAACAGGGCTCTTTCACAGGTTTTCATGTTGCTGCCCAAGAAAATGAAGAAAGAGGGGGTTGCCCTAGATGGGGAGGTTACAGCAAATCAGGACTGAGATGAGGAAAAAAAAAAAGGAAATTCTTAAGGAAGGGATCAAAGAAGACAGAAAGTTGGAATGGATTCAAAGTCTGAATTTGCAGGAAACATTGACTTCTGCCTTGGGATTGGATTTTAGAGGGAAAAAAATGCATTGAAAATTGCACTGAAAAAAGAAAGGCTGGATTAGCCTGTTGAAGAGACTCAGTGTTGAAGCCTTACCATGCAATGTGTTAAAGTGACATCTTCAGCTGCTTCGACATCTTTTCCCTTGTGGGTGCTGGAAGGATTTACTTTCTGTTGGATTAGTACCTTATGTATACTCGAGGAATGCACCCTTTTTTCTAGACACACACACACACACACACACACAGAGAGAGAGAGAGAGAGAGAGAGAGAGAGAGAGAGAGAGAGAGAGAGAGTTATTTTTCCTATACAAACACAGACTTGCTATCGCTATCCAGTCTTTTTTTAGGGAAGTAAAAGGGAAAGAAATTCTCTTTTTCAATGATTGCTTATAGCACTCGCTTAGAAATCTCCTCACATCTTGATAACCCTTCCTTTGGATATGGTCTGTTTGCTCCAAGCTAATTGAACAACATGAAACGTATGTGTGATTTACAAAGCATAAACAATAGGAACTACAATCATGATTTACAAAGTGTACTCAGCAGAGACTGCATCTGTTATTTATAAAGTTTATGCAGCTCAGGTTCCGTGGCTTCAGAAATACACATCGTGAAGGCTGTTTTGGTTATTTACTCTTACTTTTTGGTTGATAGTTTTGTAACAGCATTGTATTAAACGGCCATCATTGTAAATTTAGAAATACATTTTGGTGGAGTATGAGAGATTTGGGGGATCTTTTTCCTAAAATATCTTCGAAGAGGGGGGCTCTTCCTCTTTAATTGGTGGAGAATGACGAGGAAAGCTAAACAGTGACTCCACCTGTGTACGTTGTTCTGCTCGTGACTTCTTCAAAACTCATGTGATTTTTTTTTTGCATTAAAAGCAAGAAACCCAGTTGCTCATTGACAGTCCGTTATTATTTGAGAGATGATCATTCGATAATAGTTATTGCCACATCCTAGAATTTCACAAGCCCTGAGAAACTGATTGATTTAAATAAGTCTTGCAGTTGTACCTAAAAATAATTATAATATAAAAAGGTAGCTGACATTATTGACCCATCTTTTTCCATTAGGATGGTTTGCTTATAGATAGAGTTTTCTCCATACAACTACGAGGCAAGGCAAACAAGATAAGACTAAAATAAATAAAAAAATATGAGGGTATATTTTGTGCAGTTGCAACAAGGTAATTATCCAGATCTTTGCCTAAGAATTAGGAAACCTGAAACTGGGGCTGTACATTGGGTATCAAGCCAATTTCCTGTTATTTTTAAACATATTGCAGCAGAACCAATAATAAAAATACATTTGACTTGTTTTGTTTTTAAATATCTAAAGGAAGAAAACCCGTCCTTTCATCTGCCATCCAAATGACAGATTTCAACTAAACTTAAATGGAAAAATACATAACAAAAAGGAAATGTAAAAAGATAAAGAGTTTTTTTTTTTGTTTGTTTGTGTACTAAACACAGCACGCATTCCTAGGGTGTTTTAGTCTCATGATTGAAAGAACCCCTTTCCCTATATTGACAACAGAAGTAACAGAGGAGGACTAAAATATATATCTTAAGAATCTATGAATTGACTTTATTTCAGTAGCCATGGAAAAGAGAAAATGTTTGGCTAGAGACATCCCTGACTTCTTAATGTATTACTTGAATTGCTTATCCTTTGGGGACTTCAATTCTCAGGCTTAAACATGATAATATCAGACACCTTTCAGGAGAATCACCTCCTCTCATTGAAGAAATACAAATAAATATAATTCCCCTTGAAATGCTGCTTAAAGGTTTTTTTTTGTAGAGTTCCGTTTAACATGATATTTGAGGAGTGGGTTGTTCATTCTCCTTTGTGCAATCTTTCTCATTTTGAATTGATACTGACACAGCCTTCCCTAGACGGCACATCATAACCTATATGGGAAGATTGTTATTGGCTAACCAAGCTGTAGATGGGGAGATATCTTGTTTCCATGGTGATCAAATCCACTCTCCTGGCACACTTAAATTCTAAGCTATAAGGAGTATTTAGAAGTGAAACCTAAGATATCTTTTTATATATCAATTTCAAAAGAAGTGAAAAGTAACATGTTAAGCCCTTGTATGTGAGGCCAATTTTATTAACCTTTAATGCTGTCCAACATATTAGAACTGTTCCTCCTTATTTTCTTAAATGTTATGTATGTATGTATGTATGTATGTATGTATGTATTTACTTACTTACATACCATTCCTTCAGCATCTAATAAATCCTAGGATATATAAATATATAGAGGCATCAGTTATGAATAATGAAAGATAACTATTTTGACACAGCTTCTAAAATGGCTTTGTGAGGAATTCCATGAATCAATGGCTAAAACTGATGAAAATTATTAAAATAAATATGTAAAGTCTATGAAAATCATCCTAGGATCACAGCAAATGAAGAAAAATTGATGTAAGAAAATCTACTAAATCTCATGAAGACAGTAAAAGTTGAGCCATGAGCCATTGTCTCCTTCATTTTCTTCCCAGCTCAACATAGAAACTCAACTCCCCTTGAGGTGGCCTACAGAGTGAGATTTCCCCACACATTTCAAAAAATTGCTGGGAGGAATAGGCCTCTGAAATTTGTTTTCCCTTTCAGCCTCTCAGTGAAAAGGCTAAATTTCAGGTGCCAAGAGCTGTCTTTCTTTAGCTATCATATGGTAAGACTCTACCCAAGCAATGGCAGGATAAAATTTCTGTAATAAAACGTAAAATTACATTACCTGCAATGGAAAAATATCCTAGAGAGGTTCAAAAGTGGATCTTAACTAATAAAACTATCAGTAAACTTGATGATAGATTAATAAAAATTATGCCAGCCAAACAACAGTAAGACACAGACAAGAGAAAATCTTAAAGTCAGTAAGATAAAGCCAATTCATTATGTACAATGAGCCTCTGATAAAATATGGTAGAGAGCTTTGTTCCTATCACACAAAATAGAGGCCAGAAAGCAGTGATAAGATATATTCAAAATAGTGTAAAAAATGTGGAAAATTTTAACTATGACTCTTATACCCAGAAAAACTATGCTTTGAAATGAAGATAAAATCATGTCAGTTCAAAATAAAGAAAACTGAGAGAATGTGTTGCTAGTAGAATCAACTTACAAAATATACTAAAAGATATGCTAGATAAAAGCAAGTGAACCTAGACAATAATTTAAATCCACACGAGAAAATAAACAGAACCAAATCAGAGCACTGGTAAAGGTAATTATGTAATTCTAAAAGAATGTATATGAATATTTTTATCCCTTCTCTTAACTGATGTAGACATCAATTATATAAAACAGCATCTGTAAAATGATATCTATGTCTCTCACACACACACACACACACACACACACACACACATTTTACACAAAAAGATCTGTGGTAGGTAGGTTGTATTGATGTAAGGATATGACACTAAATTGTAACTATAATAAAGAAAAACAGAAATGTAAATAAAAAGGGAATTTAAAAACTATAAATACATAAACTATATCAACAATTACCTTTAATATTAATGGAATAAGCAATTCAGACAAATGTTCTGACCTCTGATTTTAAAAACATTTCCACCATAAGACAAAAATATTACTAGAGAATTAGAATGGCATTTATAACTAAAAAAGTTTTATCCTATCAGTATAAAATATAATTATATAGAATTATGTATAAATTTGCAACAACCTAACTATTTGTGTGTTTATACATAGATATATTTCTTCAATAAATAGTGAAAGGAAAATTCGTTTTTTGCATGCAAAAAAAATGAAGTTAGACACCTACCTCACTCCATATAAAAAATGCAACTTAAAAAAGATTGGAATTAAATATAAGACCTGAAACAATAAAGCTGTTAGGAGAAAACATAGTATAAAATGTCTTGATAATGGGCTAGGCTGTGATGTTTTTGGTCTGGCAATGATTGTTTGGATATACCATAAAAGCACTAACAATAAAAGCAGAAATAAATTAATGGATTGCATCAACCTAAAAAGTTTCTGCACAGCAAAGGAAACAATTGACAGATTGAAGAGAGAACCTAAGGAAGGGGAGAAATTATTTGCAAACCATATATCCAATAAGGACTATCTAATCATCACAGAGGTGCAAATCAGAATCACAATATGGTATTATCTCATACCTCTTAGGGTGGCTATTATATAAAATATAAAAGAGAAAAAGGGTGGATGAGGATATTGAGAAAAGGGAACCTTTATATAATATTGGTGGGAATGTAAATTGGTACAGTCATTGTAGAAAACAACATGGAGATGGCTCAATAAATTGAAAATAGGCCCTGGGCAGTATGGTTCAATGGGTTGAGTATGGGCCACTCTGCTGAAAGTTCGCAGGTTCAATCCCTAGTTGGCAGCCTATCAATGTTTCTCATTTTTCTCTTCCTCTCTCTCTCTCTCTCCCCCCCCAAAAGTCAATAAAAACAAATGTATAATAACATTAAAATTCTCTAGTATATAGAATTTTTTGCAAAGATAACTTATGAGCTGTTGTCGCAATGTTGTTAAGATTGTGTGTTTTCACTATAACTAGACACGTGGACAAACTGAAACATTAAATGTGTGCTTGTT
This sequence comes from Lasiurus cinereus, assembly GCA_011751065.1. Lineage (NCBI taxonomy): Eukaryota > Metazoa > Chordata > Mammalia > Chiroptera > Vespertilionidae > Lasiurus > Lasiurus cinereus. Next base: position 8,172,867 of record JAAGEH010000452.1, on the reverse strand, counting down.
TTTTGTTTGTTTGTTTGTTTGTTTTTGTTTTTGTTAATCCTTTCTCAAGAATATTTTTTCCATTGATTTTTAGAGAAAGTGGAAGGGAGGGAGAGAAAGAGGGAAAGAGAGAGATAGAGATGATAGATATGTAGATGATAGATGGATGGATGGATAGATAGATAGATAGGTAGATAGGTAGATAGAGAAACATTGATGTGAGAGAGATACATGATTGGTTGCTTTCTTTATGCAGGATTTAACCTGCAACCCAAGTACCTGCCCTGGACTTGGAAACAAACCCAAAACCCTTCGATGCTTGGGCCAATGATCTAACCACTGAGTACCACTGGCCAGAGCAAATGTGCTTTTGGTTCTTACTACATGTACCAGTTGATAATGGGGATTTTGTAATCAAAGAACACATAATAATTTCAAGAGAAACATGTAAAGTGCTATATTCAAAGTAATATCCATGGCTAGCTCCACATTTCCCTACCATCTCAATAGAACTTTTCTTGTTTTGAGGCAAACCATTCAGAGACCCAATTTTCCACTTCTTCCTACATTTTGAAGTGCTGCTCAGAAAGTGTGTGCGCCCTCGATCGGAATGAGTGGTAATCTGCAGGAGTAAGGTCTGATAAATAAGGTGGGTGGGTTCATACTTCCCAGGCAAGATCTTTTAACGTGTCTTTAACTGGTTTTGAAGTGTGTGATGATGCGTCATCATGAAGCAAACTTAATTGCTGTGTCTTCTGGCCCATTCTGGTCATTTTATGATCCAAGGGTGGTTCAAATTGATTACTTGTTGTCAATAGCGATCAGTATTAACGGTTTCACCTGGTTTTAGAAGCTCAGAATATGCTACACCTTCCTGATCCCACCAAACGCAGAGCCTTGACTTGTTTCTGAAGCCATTTGGCCTTGCAGTGGATGTTGATGGTTGACCTGGATCAACCCATGATTTTGTGCGTTTGGGATTCTCCAAAATAAATCCACTTTTCATCGCCAGTCACAATTCAATGAAAAAAGACTTTCTTTTGGGTCATCGAAGCAACATTTTACTGGTGACTTGTCGGTTTTCCATTTGTCTTTCATTCAGTTGATGCGGCACCTGTCTTCCTTCCTTCAAAATCTTTCCCATTGCTTGTAAATGATCATAAATTGTTTTGAGTTTGACATGTATATTCATTCAATCATGCTTGTAATTGTGGGTTTTCAAACTTTCTTGGTTGACCTGGACATTCTTTGCCTTTCACATCGAAATCATCACTTTTAAAGTGTTTAAACCAGCATTCACAAGTTTTTTTGAGACTAGAAGCCCATTGCATGAAGATTCGTGCAATAGAACTTCCCTCCCCTGGCTGCCAGCACCGGTTTTCCTTAGGGACCTGGCGCCCAGGCCTTCACTCCAGCTGCCTGCTTCCATCTTCCCTTTGGCCAGCGCCTTCAGTCTTTGCTCTGCCAGAGTCTTTAGTGTCCACTCCAGCCAGAGCCTTCAGTCTTCTCCGCTCCGGCCAGAGCACTGCTCCTGTAGCTTCCTCTGCCCCCTGCCCTCTCCTGCATAGCAGGCATCTTGCCCTGCCCAGCCACTCCATGCCTACATATGCAAATTAACCCTCCACTTTTGTTGGGTTAATTTGCATACTCACTCCTGATTGGCTGGTGGGCGTTGTAGAGATATGGTCAATTTGCATATTTCTCTGATTAGTGTAGATGGAGCATGTTCACCATAAGCTCCCAAAGTATATAACTTTCAGCAGCACTTTTCTTCAAAATAACATAATGAATTAAAACTTCCCACAAATGCTCTTTTTTTGGCATAAAATTTGACATTTTTAAGTGTAAAAATATTAATGATGTTAACACCTTCAGGAAATTTGACATATGAAGTTTTGAAGCTTGCTGTCAATACAACAAAATAGCATACATATCAAATGGCATATACAGGCAGTCCTCAGGTTACGTTGGACTTGAAATACATTGTTATGTGGTTACGTAGCCATCTCCCATTTATTTATTAAAAAAGAAAAAAATGTTGCGTAATTTCGACATATGTACAAATGTGCTTTATGTTTTTTATTATTTATTTACCACAAGTAAAGGTCAAGGATTGTTACCTTTCTTTTTAATATATATATATTTTTTTACTGATTTGCTTTGTTACTGCTGTGTATGTGCTCCATGTGAGTGACAAAGGTGATTATGTAGGTGGGTTCCAACTTACAGTGAAAATCGTGTTACGTCGCACCATAGGAACCTATCTCTGATACAACGCAAGGACCTATTGTATATCAACATGTGTGTAATTCCATCTATTGAAACACAATTCACATTATTAACCGGTACACCTGGTAAGTTGAAATCAGAGTAACTTAATGTAGAAAAGCAAACATATGTTATGAAAGAATAGTATTAGTTAGCAGTAACACTTATGTTGACAATGAAAGTAAAAATAATATTTAAATAAATAGTATAGTAGGCAACATTTTTTGGAAGAGAGGGAGAGTAACAAATCACATCCTTACCATAATTAGAAAACCAAAGTTTGTCCATGCCAGTTTTTAAAACATACTAGCATCAATCACAGTCAGATCCATTTTATAGCGTGTTCCATTTTAATGGAATTCAATAGAGAATTTCAGCAAATCATTTTAACATGTCTTTTTGGGCAAAGCATGTTGCTGAAGATTTAGTGTCATTTCAAAAGAGCCTTATAAAAGGCCATTCTATGTTAATTTGTGAATTATATTGCTTAGAACACCGTGGGGTAAAATTTGGATCCTCGGTGCTCTGCTTGCCTCTCTCCACAAACATTAGACAATTCCGTAGGCAGAGAAAAAGCTAATTCTGCTTCTTGTTCATTAGCATGCCCGAACCTATGGATATTTGATTTTATTCTGGCAATTAAAGTATGAATCAGCCACATTGTCACTGTGAGTTTCTCCACGGGAGACATAGTCCTACCCCCTGCTCTGTGGAGAACCATTTGCCAGGCCATCTCCTTCGGCTGAAATTTCATTTTGCATTATTCGGGCATGAAATGCATGGAGCTGCCTGACACGCGGCCATAAAACATTTTGTCTGCCATCGGTTCCAACTTGTTGAACAACCATGTTAGATGGAAGGGAGCGCCTCCCCATAGAGGGTTCCTAGATAGAAAAATGGACACCCAAAGTCACCTTAGGTACCCCAATTTCCCCAACTTTCTCAAATGCCCCTCTCATTCTTATTCTAAGATGCACTCTTAAAAGAGTCCTGTGCCAGGTAAACTGAGGTAAACAATCTGATTCTTCTCTGACTCATAAGCCTTTCCTTGCTGTGCAATGGAGTCCCTGATGACACTTAAGACTGGATTGTAACACATGATGGTTTAGCTTTGACCTTGGGGCAAATGGGCAGAGCTATCCAATACTAAAGTGGTTTCAGCTAGTAGCCATGCTGGCTTTATAACCCAATTCTTTTGTTGTTGTTTTTTAATCTTTATTGTTGAAAGTATTACATATGTCCCCTTTTCTTCCCCATTGACCCCACCTCTGGCCCCCACCCCCCACTTTACCTCCAGGCCTCCACCACCCTATTGTCTGTGTTCATGGGTTATGCATACATGCATACAAGTCCTCTGATTGCTCACTTCCCACCCATCCACTGAGTCTTTATTGATTCTTCTTTCTTTTTTTTTTAATATATTTTATTGATTTTTCACAGAGAGGAAGGGAGAGGGATAGAAATTTAGAAATATCGATGAGAGAGAGACATCGATCAGCTGCCTCCTGCACGCCCCCTACTGGGGATGCACCTGCAACCAATGTACATGTCCTTGACCGGAATCGAACCTGGGACCTTTCAGTCCGCAGGCCAACGCTCTATCCACTGAGCCAAACCGGTCTTGGCTGACTCTTCTTTTCTTGAGGCAAATTCCTTAGAGCCTGAGTCTCTGCCTGCCCCCCGCCCCACCCCACCCTACCCCCCACATCCACTCCCTAAATGACCCAAGGTCTGAGATCTGAGACAGAAGAGCTGGGACTCTCGGCATGCTGGGATTGCTCTTATTTATCCCTTCCTGGGTGATCCTGGTACACAGCCCTGGTAGAAGCACCTAATGGGTAGTTTGTTAAATGGATGAATGAAGGATCGTGTTTACAGCTGGGCTACCCAGACTACCACCCATTTCTTGACATTGGACCAACATGTGAATGGAGTTGTACATTCTTTGTCACTCTTATGATATAAAATAAGGATGAACCAAGAAGATACAGCCAAGTCTCAACTAATCTGGAATATAATCTGGATGAAAGGAAAGATATAAAGCAGGAAAGGCAGAACATGAAGTGCTTTGTCTGGCTAAGAAGTAATGGAGAACTAATCATCATTTTTACATTACAGTACAGTATTAGGATCCGATTTCAAACAGGCTGGTCTGTGAACTTTCTGCTGTTGGACAACATGCAAGCTCTGGATTTGATATTGACCTTCACTTAAGTCCTATTTGAGATACTTCTGAGATTAGGAAACCTGACGTTACCGGTGAATCCAGGATTCCAAATATTTTCCTTCCGTTTAAAACCGTTACCCCGGAAGTAGGAGATGTCTGTGAAATGCTTAGACAAATGTGGTTAATATAGCCTATCATTAATTTGTCAGGTCTAATTAATGGTATCAGTTACCAGATGCAGAGGGAGACCATTACACTTCCTGGGAGTATAAAAAAGGCAGTCAGGGAGGCCGCTGAAACCTATACTCTCCCAGGACGACTGAAAGTAATGGAGTGAAAAATAGCAAGCCATATAGAATACTTAAGAGAATTAAGAATATGGATTTATTAGCTCTGTTCAACTGCCATCCTGGGTGGATCCAAACATCTATTAAGCAACAGGTCTATTAAGCAAACATCAACAAAAACCCAATATTCTAAGCAACAGACTTCTAGTTAGTGCCAAGGGGAGGTTAACATCCACACAGATATTGTCTTGAATTTGACCTGTGCTGTGATTTTTCCATTATGCTTGCTGAGCTGTGTTTTGGGGGTACTTTGCTTGTAGTCTTCTGAAACCCTGAACATAGAACTCAGGTGCGCCACACCTACATTTCTAACCCACAGAAACAATGAGATAAAAAATGTGTAATGTTTTGCCAATACCAGTTTGGCTCAGTGAATAGAGTGTTGGTCTGTGAACTGGAAGGTCCCAGGTTTGATTCTGGTCAAGGGCATGTACCTTGATTGCGGGCACATCCCCAGTAGGGGGCATGCAAGAGGCAGCTGATCGATGTCTCTCTCTCATCGATGTTTCTAACTCCCTATCCCTCTCCCTTCATCTCTGTAAAAAATCAATAAAACATATTAAAGACAATGCAGTGTTTTAAGGTGCTAAATTTGTCATAATTTGTTGTGCAGTCATAGGGAGCTAATATAATACTTAAAATAATTATGTGAAAAAATGAATGACAGTGTCTAAATATGGATAAAACTACATATTCTATTTGAAGGAAAATATCATTATTATTTTTTATATTTTTTGTTGATTTTTCACAGAGAGGAAGGGAGAGGGATAGAAAGTCAGAAACATTGATGAGAGAGAGACATCGATTAGCCGCCTCCTGCACACCCCACACTGGAGATGTGCCCGCAAGCAAGGAACATGCCCCTGACTGGAATCGAACCCGGGACCTTTCAGTCCGCAGGCCGATGCTCTATCCACTGAGCCAAACCGGTCTTGGCTAAATATTATTTTTAATTGGCATATCAACCACTAGTTAATTTATTATCCTGAAATTAGTCTTCAATGCAGATTATTCCATTCCATAGATATTTAGTATATGTCTACAGAAACGCACAAAGTAGAGAACAGAGTAAAAGCCATTTATTGTCTAATTTCAAGTACAAAGCACTTTATTACAGACTGGTGACGGTGGTTAAATATTATTATTTTTGAGGGGATTGGGTCAAATAAAATGTCTGCAAAATTGGCTTTATTCTGCAACCCGCCCGAATTTGGGAGCAGTAAAATTAATGGAAGAACTCTCAGATAATGTCTATCCACCGACCTTTGCTATTTTGAACAGTTTATGTTCCATCTAATTCCTTACCCATCAAGTATCACTGCATCCAAAATAGCAGGGTACGAGCCACCTCATGTTACAATATGTAAGCTTCCATTATAGTTATTAACATTTTATTTCTAAAATTACTGTCAGCCTACTACTCTTCTCTCCTTCTCTGACCCTGTTCTATGTACATTTCCCCCCGATCTCCGAGGCCTTCTTTTTTTTTGTCATTTTAATTTTCAATTTCTATTCTAATTTTAATTATAATCAGCGCCATTATTTCAAGGCAGCAAATTTTCGAATTGCTTTCGAATCTCTGGGTAGCTTCAGGAAAAGTAGTTATTTTCTTTAAAACCTCCGAAGGCAAAGAGAGGTACGACCTCTGGCAGATGTAGATTCTAAGTACTTTGAAACATGATCCTGAATAATGAACGGGAGACACGCACAGTCATGGGAGATGTGCTCCTGGGGGTCAGAAAGATACACTTTGCCACCTTCCCTCTCTGTGCTACTCACTCCCAATAAACAGTCGAATCCATGGACGGAACTGACATTTTAAATAACGCATTGCTGCATGTTTTTAACGTACATGCAGCACATGAAGAGAAAAACATTTCTGTGACTGCAGCAGATGCTTATATGTATTTAGTGTCATTATAATAAAGAGCCTTGAGAATACACAACCGGGGCCTCTAATGTATATATGCCCGGTGCTGAGGGAGATGCGTTTCCTTCCTGGCAATTTAAGACAGCTAATCACTCCCATTAACCAAAGGAGGAGTTATGACATGCTCAGGAGGAAAATGCTCTGAGCACAGTGCACCTCGAACAGAAATGTCTAGAACATAGAACTTGAATTTCTAGCTGCATCTTATGTGAACACAGGTCATTGGGGCGGTTATGACTTGTGACTATTGCTCGGTTTGACCCAAGGAACCATTACAAGGGGAGGTGTCTGCCACTCACTTATGAAAATGGAGCGGGGGGTTAGGGGTGGAGGAAGAAGAGGCCGTGGATGTTAAAATCATACCTGGACGCATTTAATCCCGGGGTTGCTAACTGCTTTAGTAGAGGTGGAGATAGTTCACAGACTCAATATCCCAGTGGACTGAGAGGTAAGGCATGAAGGGAAGGCTCTGAGACACAATTAAGCACGAGCAGGAGAAGGCAGCAGAAGCTCTGATTCGGGGGGCAGTACCCAGGGGTTCCTCCAGCTGGGAAGAGCCCTCTTTCCCTTGAGGGTGGTGGAAATGGTACAGGCTTTGGATTGAGGCAGGACTGAGGTACATCTCAGCCCCATGATGAATGCACTTCCTGCCCAGGTGTGCAGTGTGCAGGTTAACTCTCAAAGCCTCTGTTTTCTCGTCGGTGGAAATGGCTTCATAATTCTTGTCTCTGAAATATTTGGGGAGGATGAATGTCTTTGAAAGTGGAGCTAAAATGAATGACAGTGGCTCTCTCTTGTTTTATTTTTAATTTGAAGAGTTGAGAAAAAAAACATTCTCAGTAAAGAAAGCTCTCATTGGAGACATTTAATAACAGAACAACGTGAAGCTTACCTCTGGGTAAGTATGGAACAAACCTAAGATTATTCAGCAAAAATAAAGATTGCTTTTGCATCTCACTTGGATGGATCTCACTGGAGAATTGTAAGAAATCGAGAAAGTGCCGAAAGAGAAAGTTAATGAAGAAAAGCATATAAGAAAAGAAAGGTTAAAAAAAAATGCTCTCCTAATGAGCAAATTCACAGTTCTAATTAATTTTTAAAGCATATTTGACAGTGTGCTAGAACCTGTGGTCAGATTATGGTCTAAAGATCCAGTAATATCTTTGGAGGGAGACATATGCATGAAGGAACTAAACCAAGGCAATGGAATGACCTATTAGTAGCTGGAATCTATTAGGCGCTTATGAATATTGAATGAATAAATGAGTGAATGAGTGGATAGAGATGAGTGACGGATGGATGAGAGCTTTGGACTCAAATCTTATTTTTAGAATTCCAATACTAGTGTATTAGAGTTTTAGTGGCTTGTGAGGAGAATTGCATTTATCTTCCAAATTTTTCTCCACGATGCTCCAGGACAAAGAAAAACTTAAAGCTGATTTTTCCATATGCTATCAGTGCTCACTTCTGATAATTAGGTTATCAGATTTCCCTGTCCTTATCTAAATATAAATATTTCTTTTGGTTTTAGAAGATATAGATATATAGATATATAGATATATAGATATAGATAGATAGATATAGATAAATAAATAGATATAGATAGATATATAGATAGATAGATATAGATATATTTAGGTATAGGGCAAGGAAAACATGTGCCAGAGAATACATGAATTATGTTGCTCATAATAGGTTAGTTTCTCTGAAATAAATATAGAATAGAAAAACAAGTTGAAGATTAAATAAATCCCTTGACATATAAAATTGAAAAACGAGTAATACAAAGATCGTTGAGTGAATGGAATTCTTTTGAAGTTGGATGACATTAAAGCAATGTCATCCGACTTCAAAAGAACTTTATGCAAACTGAAGGATGCAGGAGCGAGAAAAAAACAGCTTCTTTATTTTTAATTTTATTACCCCACGATGGCAAGAGGAAAGATGGCCTGCATTCCTGCAGCGGGGACAAAAAATAGGTTGGGAGGGGTCATTCGGTGAGATTCCAGGAGCAGACAGAGAGGGCCAGCTGGTCGCTATCTGGGGCAGGGATCACCCCAGGTCTCATGTGTTTGACTTCATCTACTTGCCATTAGTTTGCGAGGCGCAGCGCTGAAGCATTTTAGAAGAAGCAGGAACCCCAGAAAAACGAAGGAAGAATCACTTAGCCAGGACTCCAAGAGCTACAGCAGCTGCTGTTTCAAAAAATAGGGCAGGCCATTTTGCAACAGACAACCTGTTTTTGTGGCTAAACTCGGTCATGTCCAAGCTGAGTCACCTTGGACAAGTCACCTAGCCTCTTTGAAACTCTTCTATTGGGTGATTTTGGAGGGAAGGCACCAGCAAGGAAATGGTCCACCTCTCTGCATGCTGCTCAATTCAGTCTGTTAAAATCCAACCCAGCCGAGACCGGTGTGGCTCAGTGGATAGAGCGTCGGCCTGCGGACTGAAGGGTCCCAGGTTCGATTCCGGTCAGGGGCACGTACCTTGTTTGCGGGGACATCTCCACTGTGGGGCGTGCGGGAGGCGGCTGATCGATGTCTCTCTCTCATCGATGTTTCTGACTTTCTATCTCTCTCCCTTCCTCTCTGTAAAAAATCAATAAAATATATTTAAAAAAAAAATCCAACCCAAATGGCCTAGCGTGTCCAGAATGGCATCATCCCTGTTGGAAAAATGAGGGAGGGCGCTCCGTCATTACAGCTGAATGACAGAATCCACAGCGGACCAAGGATGGAGAAGACAAGCAGACCCCTTCCTTATTCAAGCCTAAATCTTCCCATCTATGAAACAAGGCGGTCAGTTTTTGCTTTGCTTTGCAGACGAGTTATGATGAAGAAAAAAAAATACAAAATAAATTCCAAAACAATATTTTTATAGCAAGTTATAAAATGGCTGTTAATGTCAAAAGTTATTATCCTGATTGCTTCATAATAAACTTAACAACATTTAGAGACAGGCCTCGTAGCCTCTATAAACAAGATCATTTAATTATAAACTAGACTTATCTGTATTCCAATATGAGATGGATCACTTTTTTTCATTTTTATTTTTTATATGGCAGCGGTGGGATCCCAGGTGCATCACTTTTTAACTGTGTCATCTTAGACAGGTTAATCACTTAACCTTTCTGAATCTTTATTTTCTCGTCTGGTTGTGAAATCCTATCATTGGGGAAGTTTTAAATACCTAGTTTGATGATGAAAGTAAAACGCTTAGTGTAGACCTCCCTATATGGTAATTCTCTTCCTTCTTTATTTTTCTAATTTTTACAGCAGCACTTCTCAACCTGTGGGTCGCGACCCCTTTGGGGGTTGAATGACCCTTTCACAGGGGTCGCCTAAGACCATCGGAAAATGCAGATATTTACATCACGATGCATAACGGTAGCAAAATTTCATGGTTAGGGGTCACCACCACATGAGGAACTGTATGCAAGGGTCGCAGCCTTAGGAAGGATGAGAACCACTGTATTACAGCCTAATCTCAGTGTTGCCTCTGGCATTATTGTTCTTTGTGGTGAAACTTGACACCATTCATTCCTTCTCTTGTCTGGGGTAGCCACAGTTGTCTTCACTAAAAAGCCTGTTGCTTCCTGTTCCACTGGATGGCTCTCAAGTTCCATATTCACCCCTGGGAATATATGAATATTCCTTGATGACAATTGAGATTGCACATCTTCCAAATGGAAGAAAGAAATCTGAACATGGTGAATATGATATGACTCTAGGAGGTCAGAATAAGTGTTGCCGCTCCTTGAATATAGTTGATGAGATGCCTTAGAACATTAACCCTTATTTTTATAAACTAGAGGTATGGTGCACGGATTTGTGCACTGGTGGGGATCCCTTGGCCTGACCTATGGGGATTGGGCCAAAACCTGCTTTTCTAATGCCCCTGAGGGGTCCCAGATTGTAAGAGGGTGCAGGCCAGGCTGAGGAACCCCACTGGTGCACAGTTGAGCTGGCGAGGGACCACGGGAAGGCTCCAGGGCATGTCCAGCCCTTCTCACCCAGTCCTGATTGGTGAGACCCCAGCAGCAAGCTAACCTATGATCAGAGCATCTGCACCCTGGTGATCAGTGCACGTCATAGTGACTGGTCAAGCAGTCAGACAGTTAACATATTAGGCTTTTATTATATAGGATTAACCTAAGGACAATTTGGTTTGGTTATAAGTCATTCCACTTAAAGTTGTAGAGCTAATCAGTGACATTGAGTGAGGATTTATTGTATTACTCCGCCATTGATAAATCAGACAAATATGTTCCAGTCGTCTCTTCATTAATATGTTTATCCATGGCCATATCACACACCTAGAGCTTAACCCTTGGGCCATGTAGGGGATTCTGTCATTCATTGCTGAGTTCAACTTCCAGGCTGAGTCATCAGGGAAAGTGAGGTTATGAAACAAGGATTAGAATAGACTATGCAAAATCTTGAATGCCACACTAACCGATCTATAAATTATTGTATTTTCTCGGTCGATGTTTCTAAAAATGGATTTCTATTCGTGTGTGTGTGTGTGTGTGTGTGTGTATGTGTGTGTGTGTTCTCATATGTGCCTGTGTGTAAATATATTAAGTATATTAAGGGAAGGAAGATTCTGCTGTCAGATGTCAGATAAGTTTTGAAATATTCTGTGCAGGACACTGTAAACAAGTGTCATTATTGAGAATTTAATATATTCCCCTGAATTGTGATTTTTTTTGTTGTTGCAGGGAGTGAAGCAGTTCCGAAATATATTCCACTCAGGGTCACAATTTGTGGGGATGCTAGTATTTCTCAGAATATAATTTGGGAACTGAACCCTGGCGAATAGGAGATGATAATAAAGTTTCGGATGAAATGCTTATGTGTATTAGTTAAGTGCGGAGGCAGTAGGCAGAAATGGAAGATGAGACAAGCCTATTTCCTACAGTCATTCTTTGCCTGTGTTCTGACTGGGACAGAGATTCCTATTAGACCTGAACCGACTCGAAGATTTCAGAGTTCAAACTAGATGTTCAGGCATCACTGTTAGGATGCTGCAAAGGCTTTAGCTGCTTTGAAAAACTTTCAGCACAGAGTTTTCATGCACCATGGTTACTTCAGGACAAGTGGCTCTTGCCTGTTTATTGAAAAAAGCTAATTATTGACTTCAAACATTGAAATGTTTGACCAGCAATGGATGTGTGTGTGTGTGTGTGTGTGTGTGTGTGTGCATGTATATGCAAGGGAGAGAAGGAGAGAGAGAGAGAGAGAGAGAGAGAGAGAGAGAGAGAGAGAGAGAGAGAGAGAGAGAGAGAGAGAAGAGAACACCATCATTAGGGAAGGCCTGGCTTGAGGTGTAAACATGCAGTACAATATACAGATGAATTACACACCTGAAACCTAGATAATTTTATTTATCCAATCTTAACCCTGATAAATTCAATAAAAAATTCATATACTTAAAAAATAAATAAATTACTAAAAACTGGGGTGAAAAAATAGAAATCAAATTTTTTTAAAAAAATGTATTTTATTGATTTTTTTACAGAGAGGAAGGGAGAGGGATAGAGAGTTAGAAATATCAATGAGAGAGACACATCTGATCAACCGCCTCCTGCACGCCACCTAGTGGGGATGTGCCCACAACCAAGATACATGCCCTTGACTGGAATGGCACCTGGACCTTTCAGTCTACATGCTGACGCTCTATCCACTGAGCCAAACCAGTTTGGCTAATTTTTAATTATATATTTTAAATTATTATTTAATTATTAATTATTATTATTCATATATATATATATATATATAAATCATCCTGCATTTCAGAATTATTTGAGAATGTTACACACACACACACACACACA
>JAAGEH010000452.1:8141912-8160240 GCA_011751065.1 Lasiurus cinereus | reverse complement strand
TACACACACACACACACACACACACACACACACACATATATATATATATATATATATATATATATATATCACATATTTTCTGCTTAGGGGAACATATAAAGAAACATACTCATCTGCAGGGAACATTTTCAGGGAGACATTGCAGTGTAATAGAAATAAATTCATTTCTCTCTGTCCTTCCCCTCAGTATAGCTTATCCCAAGAGGCACATTCTGTTCTACCTCAGTGACACATGTCACAGTGGAGTTACCTGTGAAAACTCCCCCACCCCCCATTCTGTTCTGCAATAGTGGATTTTTTTTATTTTAATTATTGTTTCTTACTGATTTCAAAGAGGAAGGAAGAGGGAGGGATAGAAACATCCATGAGGAAAGAAAATCATTTATTGGCTGCCTCCTGCACACTCCCTACTGGGGATTGAACCCACAACCCAGGGATGTGCCCTAACCAGGAATTGATTTGTGACCTCTTGGTTCATAGATCAGCACTCAACCACTGAGCCACACTGGCCAGGCTGCACTACTGGAATTTTTGATCGGATAAAAGAGGAAGTCAAAGTTCGTGTCTTTCTCAAACTGTAATCTCTTTTCTGTTCTTAGAAATGTCATGGTGAATTTGGGATAGTGAGAGAGAAGAAACTATTTTCATGTGATTCAGATTTTTTGCTTTAAACTAATGGACTAATATGGGAGCATAAAAGAATGAAGAACAACCACCCTCTAGTTTCATTAAAGAAAAAATAAATAAAATAAATAAAGCTGAGTGGCTCAGTCTGCTGGAGTGTCATCTCATACACCAAAAGCAAATGGGTTCCATTCCTGGTCAGTGGACATACATGGATTGTGGGTTCCATCCTCCATCAGGCCTGATCCCTGGTTAGGCTCTTATGGGATTCAACCAATCATGCTTCTCTCTCTTTCCCATCCCCTCTCACAATATCCCAGCTAATTTACATTATACGCCACTTTTGTGTGCATCCTACTTGGTCTGACCAGTCTTACCTGACTGTTTTCAGTCAGCCTGGACTATTTGTGGTTATACTTCTTGGTAGACCGTCCAAAGTCCTCCTGTTATTCTTGCTTGCCAAAGCCTTATTCATATGTCAAGAGTCAGAACCACAGAATGAAATACTTTATGTGATCCCGTGCTTTACTCTATTGCAATGCATTTGAGTCTTTTGTAACCAGGAGTACATTGGGAGGAGACCAATTGTTTTAAGATCTCTTGGATCTCGTCTATGTCCACAAATATATGCCCTTAGGGAATATTTCAGAATTAATGAATCATTATATGCTCATAAGGCAGAAAGTTTTTTCCACATAGTGTACCTAAATTACTTTGCATTCCTTGTGCATGTAAATATATTATTTTCCTGAGGAAATTAGGATATCAAATTTTTTTTTCATGTGGAACATTTCCTATTATAAATATGAGTTAGAAGAAGCAATTTTGTAGAGGCTCATTTAACCCAGTCATGTTAAAATGTCCACCAGGGAAATATTTCTGAAATCTAAGTAATGCATAAATATTTTTACTACAGACCATTTCATTTCTAATTTCCTGAATTTAACTCAAATCAAGTTGATTTTGATAATAGAGCTGTGCAATTACTTTTAATCTAGGATATGAACTAACTAACTAAATACATGAATCCAAAAATGCATAAAGCTTGGGATGTGAAGTGGGAATCAGGGTTAAATGCAAAAATCACATGCATATTACATTCTCTCCTTTTGTATCATATTCAGCAAGTCCATATATTTGTATATGCTAACAATAATGATGTTTTTGCCCAGTGGAAATGATAGTCATTAAGTAACCTTGTCATTTAGAAATGTGTTCTAACATGTATGCTTTTACTATCATGATGAAAAGGTCCTAAGCCATCAGATTAAGCAGCCAGTGAATCCCCAAGAATGCTAGGTGAAAAATTAGATTTACAGAATATCCCAGACAGTGAACAATATTTTTCCAAGTCAAGTAAAAATCTCTTGAAGTCGAGAAATCCTTTCTCAGCAGATGATATTAGAGTTTATTAATAAAAATGAAATTTGTTTTTAATATATAAATAATATACACACATATCTATTTGCAAGGCAGAAAGATTTTGCATTAAAATGTACATAGATATATAATATGGTTGAAAGGAAGATAAGTTTTCCTTTGTAAACAAATAACAGGTACATAATTTGTATTTGTTAACAGATATGCTGTTAAGTTATTAGCAATAACAAACAATTCTTTCTGATTAAGGGTGTAATTGAGAAAGCATATCATTGCCAAACTATGAGTTTGATGATTTTAAGTATGTGATCTCCCTTAACTCTTTTGAAATGGGGATCTAACATCAACTATCTCTTTTTTAAAAAATATATTTTATTGATTTTTTTACAGAAAGGAAGGGTGAGGGATAGAGAGAAACATAGATGAGAAAGAGACATCCATCAGCTGCCTCTTGCATGCCCCCTACTGGGGATGCGCCTGCAACCAATGTACATGCCCTTGACCGGAATCGAACCTGGGACCTTTCAGTCCGCAGACCAAGGCTCTATCCACTGAGCCAAACTGGTTTCTGCATAACATCAATTATTTCAGATTTGGAATTTGAAATTCCCAATGGCCCAAAAGAAGGATTTGTTAAAACTTGAATAATAAATGGAAATCTGAGTTGTCCTGGATTGATTATCCTATTAAGATTGTCCATCTCAACATCTCTTTCCATGCAGTCATAATTTATGCTTCATCTTCTATGCAAACAAACATGCTTTAATTAAGGTAAAACTAAATGTTTTAGAGATCATTAATGAAGACATATTAATACAAATTGCAAAGTACAAGTTTGTTTCCTTCATGAAGGATAGGAGTGAAAATAAAAATATTACATAATATTTACGAAGTTTTTAGGTACTCTCAAATTCTTATTTGTGTACCATTTTTTAAACCAAAATCAAACTTAGGACATAGGCATTATGACCTCTGCTTGATCATAACACATTCATTTTTCTCACTTTTTTAATATGGTGAAAATATTCAGTAGTGTGGCTAGCATGATTACACTTCTGAACATTCTCACACATGATACTTTCTTTTGTGCATGCTAAATACTAATTCTCCATGTAATCAGCATGTCTTGATGCTTATCACTTTTATTATAGTTATAGTAGGTTTATTCCAATATTTAATCTTGTAAGTCTATAAAGTCCTGCTTTTGAAAATGTGTTAAATATCGCAATCAAGAAATAACATGTAATAAGGTACACATTATAAGGAAAACCAATTTTTATTAAGTAAAAATCCTTAAGCCCAAAGAGGTTAAAGTTATGTTCAAGTCTGTCCCGCGAGGAAAAGGCAACATTGAGAATATAGTGGGGTTTGAGTTTGTTTCAGTCTTGCTAGATACTTCTAATTAAAAATCTCTCATGATATCCACTGGATATTAGATTAGGAAGTAAAAGTTAATGTCTCCACCTCTATATTTTATATTCTGCTGCCTGTCCATGTTTATGCTGCCAAATGTTCTAAGTAACAGAGTAGCAAGTCTATCTTATATTTCTAAAACAACAACACCAAGTTGTTTTCTAAGTAACGTTAAACACCGCTCAACTTTAATAATGAAACTGGAGGAAAAAAAAAAGACACTTAAAATTACAGATGATACCTGAGGTTCCCAGATCCGACAGCACCAATTTGGCTTCTCCCATCCAATTCTGGGTCTATCGACATCTTAGTGAAAGCTGAATTTAAAAAAGAAGTGCTCAAAAGGCATTAGGAAAGATGCAAGGGTTAGTACGCATAAATGACAAGGAAAGGCAGTCACCCTGTGAGCACACTCACGAGGTGGCTAATAGAATCTGTAACATGAATAGCAAGGAAGGTGCCAGGCACGCACATGGCATGTAGCAGTCATGTCCCAGCGCTCTGAACCAAGGGCTCAGCCAATTAAGGCCTCTTTTTGTTCAATAATGCCAAATGAAAACTCATAATGAAACTAAATTACAGAAGATTTGTAACACTATCAAGTTAAAAAGAAATTGTTCTTATCAAAACATGGCTGCGAATTCTCTAAATATTTTCTTCCCTATCGGGTATGTGGGTCTTTCACTCCAATTGGTTCCATGTTCCGCCAAGATGCACAACCTGCCTCTCCATCAGAGGTTCTTTCCATTTCCCAGAAGTCCCAGTGTCGGGCATAGACCATCTCTGCCTCCTGCCTTAGGGGAAGACTGGTCTCTAATGAATTTTTTAGTTTATGTTGTTCTTTTTGTTATTTCTATTCTTCCTCTTGTGTATGTTCATTCAGTTTTCATTAGATTTAAATAACACAATGAGGACTCGCTTTTATTTTGTTTTTTTGGAAGTTTTGTTATGCTCTGAGAATATGCCTCTGATCCTCAAGGAAATCCTTGTTTAGCATCTCACAGGTAGATTTCTTAAATACAGACAACACTAAAAAGGAATGTTGTAATCCTAGACCTATTCTAAAATAAAATGCTTATATAACGAAATAAAAGCAGGAACTGAAAAATACCGTAATAGTAGTGTCAGCATGGTTCAGAATGAGGGCTTTGTTTAAATCCCACCTCAGCCATTTAATAGCATTACATAAAAGCATAATGCTGGAAGAGTATATTACCGTCTGTTTAATTATATCTAAAATAAAAATGATAATAGTCGAGATTAGGAAGGTTTTTTTGTTGTTTTGTTTTGATTTTAGGAAGCTTAAATACCCACTCTCATTGAAATCAAAGTATTTGATGGTGACTGGTAAATACCACTCTTGCTAAAAGGATTAAATACATATAAATCCTGTTAGCTCAGCATTTAACACATGATATTTAATCAATAATTGTTAGTATTATTAGCATGACTAGTAGTTGTGACAGCAATGGTATAGAAGTATTATTACAACTATTAGTGCTGCTTTATTATAATACTCTATTCTGGCTACATAATGAGTGAATACATGAATCAATCAATAGACTAGGATTTGAATCCTTATGAGAAAGGAATAACATACATGACAATGGAGAAGCACAATTTTTATATGAAACTCATTTCAAGTGATTTAGACCTTGCACCCTAAAAAAACCTACATGATCATTTGGTTCAATTCTTCATCTCTGGAGGAAAATACTGAATCCAAGAGAGACCTAATATTCTGTTAATGATCATGTAGCTCACGGCAAAATAAATCTCCCTTGGATTTAATTATGCGACAGACCAGACATCCACATGCATCTCTGGATGCCTAACAAGTTCCTTTCACAAGGGTGGAAGTAGTTTATGATATAAAAATGTCAATATATATAAAATGTTACATACCTTGTTATGAATACTAGTACATACATATATTTGACCTATCGTAGGATTCTGTAAGAACTCCTCTAAAGGTGTAATAGTCATGGGAAAGATATATTAATAGGTTTGATCAAAATTGTAAAGCTTGCTTTAAAAATAGACTAATATTATTTTTATAATATATTTTATTGATTTTTTACAGAAAGGACGGGAGAGGGATAGAGAGCTAAAAACATCGATGAGAGAGAGACATCAATCAGCTAAGTGCCTCCTGTACACCCCCATCTGGGGATGTGCCCACAACCGAGGTACATTCCCTTGACCGGAATTGAACCTGGGACCCTTCATTCTGCAGGCCGATGCTTTATCCACTGAGCCAAACCAGTTAGGGCTAGACTAACATTATTAATGAAACATTCCATGTTTAAAAAATGAGCAAAATGTTGAGAAAATAATCAGTTTCATCATTGTGCTTACACTGTCCCTATCCCGAGCCCTATGCCTGTTTGCTCTGAGAGGACCTGTGAGCATCTGGACAACTGCAGGTGAAGATTTTATAATGACTTGTTATTAACTGATGTTTTTGAATCAGCTACCTCCTGATCATGGAAAAGAATCCCTGGTCATTGAAATTAAGTCATCCACTGGAATTTCCCTGATGGTTGGGCTTATGTTCCTACAAACAGATATTTGGCAAAAAAAAAAATAGAGACATTTTTTGATGGTACCAGCAGAGAAGAAACCCCCTGTCCATTCTCTTTTTCCTTCTTCTGATCTCTAGTCCCTGTGCAGGTGAATATATTAGGCCCAAACTTAATCTCCCCAATCACTTGATTCATTCGTTCTTTTATACATTCATTCCATGAAATCTCATTAAATGTTTTCTCTGTGTTTATGGCACTGGAAATACAACTCTTAATAGTTTCACAACAGTACTCATGGACTTTATCATCTAACTGAGGAAGGAGACAAGTATTCAGTCACTGATGATTAATGGATAAAATCGTAGTGGTAAATGCACTTTGAAAGCCCATAGAAAAGGCAACTCACCCAGATTTGGGGGGCTGGAATGCTTATTGAAGAACATGCCTTTAAAGATGATACTGGAAATAGGAAGGGTAAGGTCAAGGGTATCCCAGATAGGGGTTCAGCATGGGGTAAAGTCTGGTGGCAGAATGGATGGGGGGATTCCACAAAATGGAAAGAAGGTAAGAGCAATACATGGAAAGCTGTGAGTTGAAGGGCTGGAGATATATGCAAAAAATCAAGGAGAAAAGACATTTCTAAGGCATAAGAAGGTCTCAGATTGTGGCCTTATTGATGTATGTGATCATCATATATGTGCACGCAGATATACATACATATATATAATAAGTATATGTATATTTAAGTATGTGTGTGTGTGTGTGTGTGTGTGTGTGTGTGTGTGTATCAGTGTACAAGACTATCTGAGAGTATGTATATATACAGTACCTGTCAGCAAATTAGCAGTTAGATATACAGGGGCCCAATAATGGTTTCTCGTGGAAGACTTTACAATCACTTACAATCAACTCCTCCTCTTCATGTAGTAAATCTTCAATTGAGTCTGAAAACAGTTTTGAAGAATCTATCTTCCACAAAAGCACATTAAATATATTTTAGGTGCATTTTCCACATTTAATCTTCAGAGAGACTGACAAAATGGGACATCAAGTGAAGACTACAATTATTGTTCGTGAACTTTTGATAATATTATCTGCAAATGTCTGTTCACATTCGTATAAGAGCACAAGCCTGACAGAATATAGAGATGTGTTGTGTTTTTTTTTTCTCTCGTTCATTTCAAAACTCCACTGTTCAACATCTACTTCTAAGGTCTGTGATGAACAGTGACAGCATTTTGAAGGGATGCTTGTCTAACCTGATTGCAATTCCATGAGTTGGAAGTCTTTTTTATTCAGAGACAATTACTTACGGAGAAATGCTTTCCCTGAATCAGATGACACAAGGTGTATTTGCTTGGAAAGCATATTAAGATAACTTCACTTTGTCCCTCACTGGTTTGCTCAGTGGATAGAGCATCAGCCAGCAAACTGAAAGGTCCCAGGTTCCATTCTGGCCAAGGGCACTTGCCAAGGTTGCAGGCTCAATCTGCAGTAGGGGCATCTAGGAGGCAGCTGATCAATGATTCTCTCTCACCATAGCTGATGTTTCTATCTTTCTCTCTCCCCCCATTCCTCTCTGAAATCAATTAAAATATATATTAAGAAAAAAAAATAACTTCACTCTGAATTAGTTAATTCAGTTTGTATTTCTCTGTGCAATACAAATGGACAAAACTGTTCCCCTATGGTAAAAGATGATTTAGAAGATGGTCTCAGAATGTCATTAATGAATGGTGACAAACACAACACAAAAGAAGATGCTGGACCTATGGACTTATACTACACCTTTGATAAGAGTTGCTCTCTGCTTGGAATAAGAGCATTCTGTAAATTGCCAAAAAAATCAGAAAGAACAAATCTATAATTGGTAAGAAGATATTGTAGAAAATGGTAATTAACAAGACAGCACTCTCATTCAACACTAGAGGCCTGGTGCATGAAATTCATGCACAGGGATAGGGGGTGGTCCCTCAGGCCAGCCTGCACCCTCTCCAATCCAGGACCCCTCTCATAATTCAGAACCACTGAATCCTAACCACTCACCTTCCTGCCTTCCTGATGCCCCTAACTGCTCCCCTTCCAGCCTGAAGGCCCTAACTGCTCTCCCCTCCCAGTCTGATCCCCCTAACTACTCTCCCTTCATTGTCTGATTGCCCTAACTGCCTAACTGCTCTCCCCTGCCAGCCTGATCCCCATAAAATGACTATCTACTCTCCCCTGCAAGCCTGATACCCATAATTGCCTATCTGGTCTCCCCTCCTGGCCTGATGGCCCTAACTGCCTATCTTCTCTCCCCTCCCAGATACTAAGAGGTTTCTCCTGATTGCTTAATATGTGATGATGTCTTAGCAAGTTTGCATATTCCTCTATTATTCTATAGATTATACTTGAAGTCCTAGCCATAACAATCAGATAAGAAGAAGAAACAAAAGGCTTTTATATTGAAAAGGAAGAGATAAAACTGTCATTATTTGCAGATGACATGATACTGTAAAAATAGAGAATCCTAAAGATTCCACCAAAAAAAATTACTAGAACTGATAAATGAATTCAGTCAAGTGGCAGGATACAAAATAAATAGCGAAAAATCAATTGCATTTTTATACACCAATAATGAGCTATCAAAAAAGGAAAACTAAGAAAAGAAAACAATCCTAATCACAATTGCTTCAAAAATGCCTAGAAATAAATTTAATCAAGAATGTGAAAGGCCTGTGCTTAGAAAATGGTAAGACACTGAAGAAAGAAATTCAAGAGGATAGAAACAAGTGAAAGCATGAACCTTGTTCATGGATTAGAAGAATTAGCATCTTTAAAATGTCCATACTACCCAAAGTAATGTGTAGTTTCAACACAATTCCTATCATGATACCAGTGGTGGCCCTGGCTGGTGTTGCTCAGTGGTTGGAGCATCAGACTATGGACTATGAAGGGTTCTGTGTTTTCAGCCGCCTCCTGCACACCCCCACACTGGAGTTGGGCCCGCAAGCAAGGTACATGCCTCCAATCAAAATTGAACCTGGGATTCTTCAGTCTGCAGGCCGATGCTCTATCCACTGAGCCAAACCGGTCTCGGCAGGGTTCTGTGTTTGATTTCTGGTTAAGAATATGTCCCTGGGTTTCATGTTCATCTCCGACCATGTTGAAGGCATTTGAGAAAGGTAACTGATCAATGTGTTTTTCTCACATTAATATCTCTTTCTCTCTCCCTCCCTCCCTTCCACTCTCTCTAAAAATATCAGTGGAAAAATAATCCTCAGGTGAGAATTAACAACAAAAGTAACAAGCAAACAAAATATACCAATGATGTATTTCAAATAAATATTCCAAAAATGTATATGAGGCCACAAAAGTCTCCAAATAGTCACAGAAATCTTGAAAAAGAAAAATGTTTGAAGAATCATGCTGCCTAATATCAAACTTTACTATAAGGCCAAAGTAATCAAAACAGGAAGGTACCAGCATAAAAACAGACATATAGATCAATGAAACAAATAGAGAGCCAGAAATAAACCCACACATTTATAGTCAACTAATATTAGACAAAAGAGGCAAAATATACAGATAGTGTATTCAATAAATGGTGCAGGGAAAATTGGACAGATACATGCTAAAAAATGAACCTAGACCACCGTCTTTCACCTTACACTAGGATCAATTGAAAATGGGTTAAAATTTTAAATGTTAGACTGGAAACTATAAAAATCCTGGAAGAAAACACAGGCAGCCAAATTTCAGACATTTCTAGTAGCAATATTTTTCTGATATATCTCCTTGGGCAAAAACAAAAGAAAAAATAAACAAATGGGGCTATATTAACTAAAAAGATTGCACAGCAAAGGTAGCCATCTACAAAATGAAAAGGGAAGTCACTGAATGGTAAACATATTCTCCAGTGATATCTGGTAAGAGGTTAACATCCAATTTTTTTATTTTAAAAACTTATATAACTCAACACCCCAAGCCAAAGCAATTCAATTAATACATGGGCATGATACCTGGATAGAAACTTCTCCAAAGAGTACCTACATTTGGCCAAGAGACATATTAAGAGATCCTCAGTGTCACTAATAATCAGAAATGCAAATTAAAATCTTGAGATATCACCTCAAACCTGTCAGAATGATTATCATCAATAAAACAACAAACATCAAGTGCTGGCGATAAGATGCAGAAAATGGAACTCTCATGCACTTTGGTGAGAATGCAGAATGGTGCAGTCACTTATGAAGCATCAATTCCACTACTGGGAATATATCCAAAGAAACCCAAAACACTAATTTGAAAGAATATGTAATCTTATGTTCATTGCAGTATTATTTACAATAGCTAAGATTTGGAATCAGCTCAACTGTCCATTGGTAGATGAGTGGATCAAAAGTCTCTGGTACATTCACATCATGGAATACTACTTGGCTGCCCTTTGTGACAGCATGAATAGACCTGGAGAACATTATGCTAAGTGAAATAAGCCAACCAGAGAATGAAAAGTACCATATAATCTCACTCATATGAGGAATCTAATGAACAAAATTAACAAACAAAATAGAAAACAGTCTCATAGAGAACAGACTGACAGCTGACAGAGAGGTTGTGGGTTGTGGGATTGGGTGACAAAAGAACAACTCAGACACATACAACAGCATGGTGTTCACCAAAGATGGGAGGGAATGCAGATGGACCTCTCAGGTCAAACACTATTAGGGGCTCTATCCCCAACTCTTTCTGTGTTGACTGTTAGTCTGGATTCTACATGACAAGAAACATTGCTGTCAACACTTCCCAAGTGCCGGAAGCCAATTCCAGCATATCAGCAAGGGCTGAATCATCTGGGAATGGCTGAAAGGCAATTCCTCAAACATGAAAAGGATGCATCAAATGATTGCTTGCTGCCAGACAGCTCAGGGCATCTTAATCTACATGTTATTGCCTCCTCCTGGCCAAAACCTGAACAGCTAGAAGTAATTCCCCATTCTGACAATGGATTCTGTAGATGAAACCCTACTCTTTGATGTGTATATCTCCACCTTGCCTTAGGTGGAGATTCTGTTAATAAAAAGCAAGAGGTCTGCCCTAACCAGTTTGGCTCAACAGCACATTGGCCTGCGGATTGAAGGGTCCCAGGTTTGATTCCAGTCAAGAGCATGTACTTTGGTTGTGGGCACAACATTCCCTATAGGCGTGTAAAGGAGGCAACTGATTGATATTTCTCTCTCATTGATGTTTCTAACTCTCTCTCCCCTTCCCTTCCTCTCTGTAAAAAATCAATAAAATATATTAAAAACAAAACAAAACAAACAAAAAAAACAAAAAAAAGGGGTCCTGAGATAAGGAGAACTTAGTTTCTTCAGCCAAGCTTCTCTCCCCCTCAAAATGCGTTTCAAAATTATGTTTTGTCTCTGGACTCTTACTTAATTTATGCAAAGCCCCTTCTCCAGGTTTGTTGAACCCTTCTATATGCTGGATCAAGACCAACGGCTTTACCCAAGTTCTACATTCTGCGACTTCTATCACTGGTGATGGATTAACTTTGCTGAAAAGTTAAAAATTACCAGAGGAGGGTCTGGTTGCCTCAAATTGAAGATGTGGTCTATCTTTAGAGCAGTTTACTAGTCCCTGCGTGGGAGAGAGAGGAATGGGTTACATATGAACATGGATGTTTCCTCGGGGGTTCCCTTGGGCCATGGGGTGGCCTGCGTGAGGGGCCTGTGGTGGTTTGCAGCGCAGCCACATCCTCTGGAGACCCAAGTGGAGGACCTGGAATTTGGGGTTTATTTATCTTCTATAATTGAAACTTAGTAGCCTTGAGTGGAGACCTGAGCCTGCCAGGGTGTGCAGGAGGCTTGGCTTCCTCCATTGCTGGTGAAACCCAAGCCTCCTACTTGCTCTGTGGCTCCAGCCATCTTGGTTTGGGATCAATTTGCATACTTGTTCCTGATTGGCTGGTGAGCGTGGCATGTGGTTGTAGTAGAGTGGTGGTTAATTTACATATTGCTCTTTTATTAGATAGGACTAGAGGCCTGGTGCATGAAATTTGTGCATGGGCGGCGGTGTTGCTCAGTCCAGCCTGCACCCTCTAGCAGTCCAGGACCCCACAGGGGATGTTCGCCAAAGTTAGAAATCCCATTGAAGAAGTCCTTGGCCTTCTGCTGAGAAACTTGGCTCCTTCCTCTACAGTCACACGCCTGGCAGTCACTCAGAAATATCTTTGTATCAGCCACCTGATGGAATTCTCCCTTCTCTCCATTCTCCTGAGCCATACTCTGGTTGTTGACTGCAGCATTCTCTTGGTCATCATCCCTGCCCCCCCCAAAAAAAAAGTTACAAAATTTATATAAATTTGTGCACAGGGGTGGGGGTGTCCTTCAGCCCAGCCTGCTCTCTCTCCAATCTGGGACCTCTTGAGGGATGCCTGACTGCCCGTTTAAGCCCAAACATGGATTGGGCCTAAACGGGCAGTTGGACATCCCTCTCATAATCCAAGAATGCTGGTTCCCAACTGCTCATCTGCCTGCCTTCCTGATTGCCTCTAACCGCTTCTGCTTGTCAGCCTGATCACCCCCTAACTACTTTCCTGCCAGCCTGACTGAGGCCTATCTGCTCCCCTGCCAGCATTTTTGCCCTAAATACCTTACCCTGTGAGCCTGGTCATCTCTAACTGCCCTCCCCTGCAGGCCTGGGACCCTCCCCACAGCTGCCCTCCACTGTTGGCCTGGTCATTACTAACTTCCCTCCTCTGCAAGCTTGATCACCCCCAACTGCCCTCCCTTGCAGGCCTGATCCTTCCCAACTGCCCTCCCCTTCTGCCCTCATCTCTCACAACTGCCCTCCCTTGCAGGCCTGGTCTCTGCCCACTGCCCTCCCCTGCTGGCCATCTTGTGGTGTCCATCTTGTGTCCACATGGGGGGCAGGATCTTTTGACCACATGGGGCAAGCATCTTACGTGTTGGAGTGATGGTCAATCTGCATAGTACTCTTTTATTAGATAGGACACCATACAAAGATGCAGCCTCCTTTGTAGGAACGGGGAAGGAAGGGGTGGTTAAGTAAGGCACATGGAGCCACAGCAAGCACCAGCTGTGGGAAGGGACAAGGGGGAGAGGCTGTTGGCACTGGGGCTGAGGCCCTGGAGCCATTGCTGGGGAGTGGGGATCCCCTCTGAGTGCCACGTTCCTAGGCTGAACTACAGTGGCACCTCGAGATACGAGATTTTTGAGATACGAGCCGTCGAGCGAGCGATTTTTGCTTTGAAATACGAGCAACATTTGAGATAGGAGTCATCACAGGGATCGGCCAGCTGCACACGACCCACCAGTTTACCGCGACTCGAGCCTCTCATAATTTCCCATGCCTCAAGGTGACGGAACGAATTAAACTCGTATCTCAAGGTGCCACTGTAACTGGCCAAGCTGAGGCAGAGGTGGGTGTTCAAATCACCATCTTTGGTGCTGCTGACCCCTCCCCACCCCAGCCCTGTTGTAAAACCCAGAGCCCTGGATTGGAAAGGCCCATCCAGAGCAGAGGCCCTGGAAGGGGTGAGAGGAAGGGAGGAGGGCAAGTTTGAAAGCCAGCGTGCCTGTGTGCAGAGGGATGGCTGGAGACCGTGGTGAAAGGTGGCAGGGGGCGGGCTCTCAGACATACCCTTCTGTGGGAGCCACAGGTGAAGGAGGCCTGGGAATTAGGGCCCTGGGCCCCAGGGCCCCAGCCTCTTCGGCATCCCTGTCCTCTGCATGTACCTGGACAAAAGGAACTGTCTCTGAGGAGGGGCCTGGCCAGGCCAGGTGACCATCTTGAGTTCTGGCTGAGATGATGCTCCTCACCCTTCTAACTGGTGATGGACGCAGGCCTGCCTCCCGCCTCCGTGGGTTCCCGGACACAGAAAGTCCCCTGCTGCCTGTGCAGCCTCCTGCTGGCCTATTAATATGCAATTTGGTCGTTACTGTAACACTGTTAGGACCAATTTGCATGTTATCTGTTTATTATGTAGATTGATTGGGTTGAGATAGGTTTCAGGTGTGGGTTTTTCTATGTGATAAGATCAGTATATTTCACTGCGTCCCCACCACCCAAAATCAGACCTTCTCCTGTCACCATATATATTCAGGATATTCTCTGTTTAAATAAAGTATTTCAAATTATTCAAAGCGTGTCTGAGTAAGGGCAGGAGGAGCTGTTAAGACTTTCTGTAGTTTCCATTCTTATCACTGTGCAGAGCACAGAGCCAAGTGCTAGACCCATCAAAGCCTTCATTATTCTACATTTATGTGAATCGGTATAAAAAGTTCATTGTCATTTATTAATATTTAAATAAGCCATTTCTTTTTTATATTCTTTTGTACTTTTAACTCTGTCACGCTCTCTACTTTGCCTTTCTTTTTTCTTTTTTTTTTTTCCTCCGGTAACAAGATTACCTCTGATTTCTCACCTTATACATGTCAAAATCTGGGGCTATTCTCGCTATTTCATCTGTGCCATCCGGGACATTTCCAAGGCTATTGGCAATTATAAATGAATGAAATGTGTGAGCTTGAAGATTGGTTTTGAAAACTATAACCTTTCTTTACTCAAGATCTCCCATCCCCGTAAGAAAAAAAGTAGAATCAGAAATTTATAGTTTTGGAATATATTTAGGAAGTGACGAACTTGATGTCATTGGAACTGAATTCACACTGTACTGTTGTTTCATTTGTTTCAAACAGAATTTCAGCTTATTCAAAGAGTTATGTGAGGAAAGGCAGGAGGAATTCTTACAAGCGTCTGCATTTACCATCATATAGCTGTGCTTCATGGTCTAAACATTCAATATAGTTTTATCAAACATACTTTAGGAACAGGACTGAAACTCAGCTCTTATATTTCTTTCTTTCTTTGAATCATTTTTTTTATGTTTCAATTACTCTTATTATATTAGTTTCAGGTGTACACCCCAGTGATTAGATAGCATAAAATTGACTACGCGATCATCTGCTATTTCTTTTACCACGAGAGGTATAAATGTGAAGAAATGCAAATGGAAAATCAAAAGGCTCCATGATTTTTATTGCAGTCAGTTGGTTTTTAATAAAAAGGGAAATTGCTGCATGAGAGGACCCAGATCTATTAGCATACCTTTAACCATTTTCCAATATTAACACTGCATTCCACGGTGACCTGCCTGTGATCCTGATCCCAGCCGGCATGCTGGGACTTTTCCCTTTGCTCAGCTAAGCCTTCTTCACACACACTGTCTGTCAATCACTCTCTTCCACTCTCTCTCTCTCTTTCTCTCTCTCTTTTCCTCCCTTTCTCTCTCCTTCCCTCTCTCCTTTTTCACATCCAAATCCTGCCCCCTGTGCTGTGATTGACCCAAATGCAGCAGCAAAGGCTATTCCCTTCCCAGTGATTATCCCAAGGACAGAAAATGCCCCTAAATGAAGCCATCGCGCTGGCACAGATTCCAATGAGTGCGAAATGCCAAAAATGATCCATTTTCGCCGCAATTAGAAAATCATGATATCAGAGTTCAGCCTGGACCACCAGGAAAGGACCTCCGGGAAGCGTGCTGTGAAGGCTGCATGCGGAAAGCGATTTCTGGGGCCGGAGCTGTCTCGGTGGGTCGCTAACTGATTGACACGTCCACACCGCTATGCCCATCCACAGGCTCAGACACACCCCAGAGTACCTGTGTGTGCTCAGCCTGGGTTTCCAAAAGCTGGATGGATCTCCGGAACCCAGATTTTAAAGGTCATTGGACCAAAATGCAATGCCACAGTGCCCTCCAGTGGTCTGACCTATTTCGAAAAATCATTTCTCGGATGGCAGGATTCTTGCTTGGAAAACCATAATGCGATTTTGCTTTTGATTTTAAGAGAAGGTAAAAGATAGGGACAGCATCAGCTGTGAGAATGGCAACATCTTTCTCCATCCACCTCCTCTCATTTTGCGTAAATTGGTCTTTTTCTGTGTTGTCCTGTCTCACTGTTCTCCCCATCCCCCCTCTCCCTAATAGTCCTAAATTCCTCTGAGTTCACCTTGCAAAGGTGGCAGACCAGCCATTCTGCTGAGGTCCCTCCCTGTCCCTAGTGTAGCAGTCAGATGCCCAATCTGTCAATGTATTGTTTTAAGAATTGTGCTTTTGGAATTGTGTGGCAGACCAAAGTCATACAGCTATTTTCCTATTTTTTTGTGTGTGTCTAAAAACATGCATTGATCTTTCTATTACCTTAGACTTTATCTCACACTTTATAGACTTTAATATCGCTTGTATCCTAAAATCTTCCTAAAGTCACTTATTTTATCTGCTCATATTTTCTAGACTTTATTGGTTTTCCTGCATAGACAACCCTATTGTGGGTAAGCGCAGACAGTGTTCTTACTTTCTGACCTCCACCTCTTTTATTTATATTTTTTTGCCTTATTTTACTGGGTAGAAAACCAGATAGAGTAGGAAGTGGAGCTGGTACTTTTGGTATCACAGGCTGGTAAATCTTGCACTAAGTACAAAGGGTTTTTTTCACCAAGTTGCAGAAATGTCAAGGTATTTTTGGCCATAATTTTAATAAGACATTGATTGTGCACGAGTTCTTAGAATTTCTAATGTGTGTTGGGCTCTTTAACAAGTGTTGGGCATTTTATTGCTGAGACCAGTTTGGCTCAGTGGATAAAGTTTAGGCCTGCAGACTCAAAGGACCTGGGTTCGATTCCAGTCAAGGGCATGCACCTTGGTTATAGGCACATCCCCAGTGGGGGGTGTGCAGGAGGCAGCTGATCGTTGTTTCTCTCTCATCAATGTTTCTAGCTTTCTGTCCCTCTCCCTTCCTCTCTGTGAAAAATCAATTAAATATATTAAAAAAAACACACAAAACAAGCATTGGGCATTTTATTGACATGAGAAAGACACAGGACCTGTGCCCCAAAATCTCCCAGACTCATGCTCAGCGTACTTTAAGTAGCTAGCTCTGAAGAGACATCACATCTGCTGTCACAGACCCCGCCCCCACCCCAGCTTGTGCCTCCCCTGGGCAGGATCTGTATAAAGAAAACATGATTTCATGCCCATTTCTTTCACCAAGTTGTATTCCATTGGCTTAGAAGTGAAAATCTCTTTTGCATAGGGCATTCTGATGGAAGAGTCAGTGCACTGGATCTGGTTTTGTGATTTTACTTTCCTCTATAAAACATTCTTTCTTTGATTCAAACATGAAAGGGGGTCACTGGTGTGCATAATTTACTCAAAATACCTGTTCTCACGGTCACAGCCTCTCATGTTTCTCAGAACAAAGAGGGAAATGCAATCTGTAAAAGGCAATTCAAAAACAGCAATTAGTTAAATGTGTGTGTGTGTGTGTGTGTATGTGTGTGTTGTGCATGTGTATTCTATCTAATAAAAGAGTAATATGCAAATTGTCCATCACTCCAATACACAAGATAGTTGCCCCCATGTGGACACAAGATGGCTACCACAAGATGGGAGGGACCAGGTCTGCAAGGGAGGGCAGTTGGGGCTGATTAAGCCTGCAGGGGCGGGCAGTTAGGGGTGACCAGGCCTGCAGGAGAGAGCAGTTAGGGGCAAATAGGCTGGCAGGGGAGCAGTTAGGCATCAATCAGGCTGGCAGGGGAGTGGATAGGGGGTGATCAAGCTGTCAGTCAGAAGTGGTTAGGGGCAAACAGGAAGGCAGGCAGGCGAGCAGTTGGGAGTTAGCAGTCCTGGATTGTGAGAGGGGTGTCCGATTGCCTGTTTAGGCCCGATCCTCCCTGGTAAAATATTTACCCACACACATATAACCCAGCAGTTATAACTGGGCTCTGAACAAGATAAAAGAATTGGTATCTCTTATAGAGACTTTATGGTAAACCTTGAGGCATGATTCTAAGTGGCTTTGTTGATTTTATTAAATCTTTTCATTTTTCCCAACAGTGAGATTTAATCTTATTCCCACTGCCCAGATCAGAAGGGCAAGGCACCATGAGGTAAATGTCACCGGTGTAAAAGGGTGTAAAAGGGAGCCGGGGGGTCAGGATTTCCGGGGTTTGACTGCAGGGTTGCCTGCTTCACGTGTTACTCTGTGTTAGTAGGAATTTCCAGTGCTTGGAAAGGCGATAGAAAAATCAGTATTTTCCTCCCAATGATTATGAATGGCATGAATGCAGACACTTGTGGGCATAAGAGTGTTTTTAATCTGTTATTCACCTGTGTAAATTCCTCCTTTTTGTTTCTCTTTTCAAATGAAATATTTACCTTGGACTGAGTTTTAAAATGTCACCTGTATTATAATGGCTGCGTTAGCCTTCAAACTCTTTAATGCCACTTGCAGTTGGGTAGGAAAGTCTGTGTTGCAAAGTTGGACAAGGATAAAATACTGAGTTAATGGGCTGGAAATTGACATTTCTGTTAGGAATAATTC